>JBAJNP010006791.1:0-24500 GCA_036877545.1 Yasuhikotakia modesta | reverse complement strand
CGGCGAGGCCTACGTGCCTTAGATATATGGAAGAAACCTTGGTTCCTTACAGAGGGCCCAGTACTGGGAGATTGCTGTCACCATGTCATCCTAGCAACTGAGGAGCGGTCATGAGTGGCCTTAGGTCTTTGGGAAAGTTGCCAGCTTTCCTGGCATATCAATCTTCTAGAGATGTTGGCAGTGTACCATGCTCTCAGACATTTTCTCCCAGACCTGTTACTCCACCATGTGCTTGTTCACACCGACAGCACAGCGGTGGTCACTTGCTTCAATCATCAAGGAGGTCTGCGTTTATGCCCTCTTTTAAATTAGCATGCCAGATCCTTCCCTGGTCTCAGGGAAAGCTGCTCTCTCTCAGAGCAATTCATATCCATGGATGTTACAATGTGGGAGCAGACATACTGTTGAGGCAGGGGCTGAGGCCCGGGGAGTGCAAACTTCACCCAGTTGTGTCCAAGTAGACCTTGTTGCCTCTCTCGAGACTGTGCAATGTCCCCTTTGATTCTCTCTAGCTTATCCAGCTCACCTGGGGCTGGATGCTTTGGCACACACGTGGCTGAGGCTCTGTATGCCTTTCCCCCGATAGCTCTGCTCCCGGGAGTTCTGGGAAAGATTCTCCTAGATGCGGTAACCGTGCTCCTGGTGGCCCCACTTTGGTCCACTTGAATATGGTTCTCAGATGTGATAGATCTATTAGACGGGTCTCCATGGGAGATTCCCATCAGGAGGACCTTCTTTCCCAGGCGGAGAGTGCCATCTTACACCCCCGCCCAGAGCTACGGAAGCTGTGGGTGTGGCTCCTGAAGGGGCACAACTCTTGGGTTCTGGTCTCTCAACCGAGATTGTGGAGACCATTTTACAATCCAGAGCTCCCTCTACGAGGAAACTTTATGCCCTGAAGTGGAAGCTTTTCACTTCATGGTGCAGAAAGCACCAGCAAGACCCAGTGGGCTGCACTGTAAATGCAGTCTTGGAGTTTTTGCAGGCTCGTTTCTCTGCAGGACCTGCCTACTCCACCTTGAAGGTTTGTGACATCCATCTCTGCATACCGCACTTCATTAGGTGGGTATCCTATAGGTAAACACCCTTGGGTTACACGTTTCCTCTGAGGTGCACTGAGGCTGAGGCCAAGGCACATTCTACTTGGGGTATGGCGGCCTCTAAGGCCTTCTATGCAGGTGTCCCAATTCAGGACATCTGTGACGCTGCAGGATGGTCCACTCCTTAACTTTTGTTAGGCATTATGGCCTTGATACTCAACCACATCTGGCTCTTCGGTCCTCTTGCCCTAACTTGTGCAATCTAACACAGAGGGCGGGTGGGGGTCACTTCAGTATGGATAGTGGGCATCTCGTTCCTATAGCATTTCGACACAGCTCGAGTTCCTGAAAGGGAACGTCTCAGGTTACGTATGTAACCCTGGTTCCCTGAAGGAAACGAGACGCTGTGTCTCCTGTCATACCTCAGTTCCGCCTGCCTGCGCTCGCTTCATTCAGGTCCTAAGATAACCCGAGCAGCGTTTTGCATGTGCGTTTTAGAATCTCTTGGTCATGCCGTCACCCCGCCTGTGACGACACGCCCCCCAGTTTGTGATTAGACACCTGTATCAGAGTGCATAAAGCTGATGGTGTTCCCATAGCGTTTTGACGCAACATCTCGTTCCCTTTAGGGAACCAGGGTTACATACGTAACCTGAGACGTTTTCTTCCCTGTATGAAAATAAGACCCAAAACGGCACCATCTGAATGTTGACAGAAACACATTTTTGATGAAGTAGTGAAACTGCTTCAGTCGTGAATTTTTGTGTAGATTTTGAAGTTATACTTTTTACCTGTGATAAAGCATTATTTTCAGCAGCCATTACAATATATTTACTGATTATGCTAATGTGTAATCTGGTACTGAAGAAAATCCTGATTGTGGGTTGTGGTGCCTAAAGTGTTTTAACAAGTGCATGTGAAATGCTGGTGTTAAAAACGCCACACAAAAACATTTCAGAAATTATTATAAGTGATATTTTTCATGACTATTCCATCACTGCTACGTTAAATTAAGACATCAAACTGAAAAGGAGAGCTTGAGTGGGACTATATCTAAAAGTGTTGTGAATGAATGAATCTAGGCTCAAGGAATGGTTTGATTAGGTTCATGATAAATGGTGAAGAACTGAATGATGAAATAAACGGCTCACTTTGCAGCAATGAGATTTTATGGATGAAGAGTTTGAAGAACAGCATTTAATTGAAACAAAAAAAAGTCACAACATTACAAACGTCTTTCTAACAGAATCTAACTGTAGTTCTGGATTTTCTCACCATTACAGGTGCTGTTGTACTTAATATTAGCACAGTTGTGATGTACTACATTGCTTAAATATGTCTTAAGGGACGAGGCCTTCTTGGGACAAACTAAGAGGTCAGAAGTTTAATGATTAACATGATGTGGCATGTCAACACGTGTGTTTGTGTGCACTCCTTTTAAAATGATAAGAATAGATCAGCCTCTTAGTCAATAGTTTGTTAGCAAACATTAATGACCTCATTCTGTGTATGTATTGTGATTAATATCACTGCCAGCTGAGTCATGCTGTTTCATTTACCATTTTTTGTTCAGCTGATACAGAAGCATGCCGGGTGAATAAACCTGCTGTTAGCGTGTTAAACCTGCTGTTATGAATCAGAGCAGCACATTAAATATGATAAAGTGAAATGTTATCAGTGCTGCTGTGGTCATTCTGTGCGCATCACTCATCACAGCTCAGCTGAATAACAAACACACAAAACATGCTGTGGGTCATTTTGGACTGAAAGGATTAACTGAGTGATGGATGAATTAAATGGTTTGTGAAGAACACACTAGATTCACTGCACTGTATTCTACATTTAACACATCATTGTTCACAAGCTACCAAATTACAGATAAAAGTTAGCCAACATTTCATCCAGAAACGTTTGTCTAAATGTGTTATAGACCCACCTCTGGTAACTAAAGGAAACCATTAGTTAGTTAAATGATAGATCGTGAAAAGTAATATAACAACACTGACGGTTAGAGCTTCACAAACAGCCAAAAGCTCACTAATGAAGAGCAATTTCTGCATAAAACTGGTACAACTGGTAACAAATGCTTTTGACTTGTTGCATGATGTCATACTGATGTTATAAAAATACTCTTGTGCTGTTTTTATGAAGTAGACAGATTAAAGCATGAGAAAGATTTGCTGTCACAGACCAGCACTCATTATTTTCATGTTTTATGAAATGTTAGTGTTTGCCTCTGATGATTGTGTTAGTATTGTGTGTGAATGTTAACAGTTCACTGGTCATGCTAGTGAACCGTGATTCTGTTATAGTGTCACAGGTTTACAATGTGAGGCTCACCCTGTTCAAACTGAGATCAAACTGACACGCGTAGCATCTTGAAAAGGAATACTATCCATCCTTTAATCTGCAAATGTGGCTTGTGATAAATTGTATTTGATTGTATTTGACGTATGAGATTAATACAAGAACACAACTGAATTATAACACTACTGTTAATATGCTGGATATAAGAGTCAGTGTGTAAACACATTTAGTGTTAATGTAGGACACAGAGACTGTGCTCTGAATCATGGTGTGTGAAAGCGTGAGGATGTTCTTTACACTGGATGCAGGTCATGGCATGTCATCGCTGTCATTTGTGTTTTACTGCCTTTGGCTCTATGACATAATTTGTGATGCAGATGTTTTGTGCATGAATTTCATCTTCATTTGCAATAAAGAGTGTTTCATTGGCTTTCATAGCGTCTCTTTAAACAGAGCAACATCACTAAGGGAAAACCACAATTTCCCTTTGTTTCTGATCCCTCTTGTGAGTGTGACACTTTAATCATGGAACAACCCAGGATAACAACAGAAATGATGGACACAGAGTGATTATAATTGTACTAAATGAAACGTCTTTGGTGTAGGTGGAGATTTGATCCTTATCTGAGAGCCTTTTACGTTCCAGTAAGTCTTTTGAAGGAGATCTGTTTGCAAGACTGTACCAGCTTTACTGAGCTCTACCACAAATGGAAAAATGAGTTATTATTGGTTTGCTCTGGAGTTGTTTTTAGAAAGTTGTGGAATAGGGAATGTCAGAGGCTTTAAAATATACAGCAGTTGTTCTACAGCCAGATGAACAACTGCTGTAGAGCAGAATCTCTAAATCATGACTCCACCCATGCTTGTGATTTTCACAAAGGGTGGAGAAGTTATTCACGGTTTGTCTACTTGGCCAAAAGTCTGGCCTTAATTTGCTGATACTATCTGTTCAAAGTGTTCAGATATATGTGTCAGTTAAAAAGCTGTCGTGCCAAAGTGACTTTTTTAAATACCCATTAAGATGTTTTTAATGTATTGTTGTGTTTTTTGACAAATAGCAAAAACCATCAGAAGTGCAGAGTTTTACTCATGAGTAAATCTGTGCGATGTTGCATTTATAAAGGTTATGTGAAGCTAAAATTATTGCTACATTTATAACATGTTTTTAAAAATACTGGGCATCTCAGACGGTCCTGAATAAAATGTCAGTATGAACAAAACATCTTGAACAAAACCTTGAGAACACAAGTGAAATCTGAACCAATGTGTTTTAAACTGGTAAGATATTGTGTGTAAATGTCTCTGTCACTTGTTACTTTGGTGTCAGCAGAAAACTTTCCCATCTATTAGTGGACATCATTGTCATGACTGATTGTTTTATAGGGTTATTTTATGATGGAATTGCTGTAGCTCTAGTGTAGTGTGTATTAACATTATTAGTGCAGTGTTCACTGTTGCATGTCACCTACCAGCATAAATGCCATAATGTCATAAATTACATTTTTATGCCCAATTTCTATATTATCTTAATCAAATTGCCGTAATGTTCAGTTTTTAAATAGAGTTCTAACTGCATATATTTGCCATGACAACCACTTTTTTACCAAAACACCACAGTTGCTGCAGTTATTGTAACTACTGAAGATTCATGAGAATTAATATGAGTGAAATGAACGTCTTCAGAAATGGAAATAAGTTTCTTCTGTCATTTATTTTGTTTTGATGGCAGTGGCGTCTAACACCAAATGACCACAGTTAACTGTAGTAACAATCACAGCAGTATTTGGTGTTTTTGGAAAGCGTGGTTTCCATGTTAATTTCCCGGATTAAGATTTTTTTCTGTATAGACATCACATGATTTTTGTAAATAAGTAGGTCATCCCATTGGGTTCCCAAACGTTCTGGAAACATTAGCGTTTTGTTCACAGGGTGTCATTTTTAAAGGTTGCTTTGAATGACCAGGAACGTTTTCTTCACAAATAGAATGTTATTTTTTAAAATGATAATAATTAAGCGGAAACCAACTACTAACGTTAAAGGAACGTTGTGTGTTATCTGAGCTTATTTCATTCCGACATTCCAAGCAATACAGAAAGAAAATGCTGAGTGTTGTGTAGTGTAGTAGTGTTTACAAGTGTAGTGCATGCTTGTAAACAGCACGCGTAGTGCAGTACGGGATTGGGAACAACGCCCGGGACGTGTTCAGTGACAGGAAGTGCGCTGTGTACTGACGCAGCGCTTCTCCAATTGCAGCCGCGCGGGGAGGCGCTGCGCTGATCCGCTGACTTTACTACGAGGGTGAAGAGCAGCCAGAGCAATGGAGAGAAACCGCGTCAAAATGATCGTGTAATGTTTGAAGAAAAGTAAGGTAAGATCAGCAAGACGGATTCTAAACGCTAAGCTTCGGAAAAATGTTTAATGGCACTGAAACGGCACAAATAGTTAAAGAGGAAAGTTTTCGCGACTCAAAGGTTGTTGCGCTTGGAAAGTTGTCAGCTAAAGTGAAGATAAGCAGTTTCGCACGTTAAATGCAGTGTGTTTTAACTTTATTAAAATGCTCAAACACTAAAATAACTTTGCAAGCAACACGAAACCTTGGCACCCGTTGAGTACATTGATTCTTCATGATGTTAAATTTTGTAGAGTAGATAAACTTCACCGTTATGTTGTTTATCTCTGGATCAGTCCTCTGTATTTATTTATATGATTACATTTGTGGCTGTGCTAAAACCTCTCTGCTAAACCTGAAAATGTAGAACAACTGCGATTTGAAAAACACATTATATAATAAGGTAATTAAAGTCCTTTTAATATGTTTTATCTTATCTTTAGAAACTATACATGAGTTATTTAATTGTTGTGTTAGTAGTTATCTGTTGTTTTTAAAGTTGCTTTCTAAGTTTTTTAGTTGTTTAATTGGAAACATCTGCAAGTAATCATCAACATAACAATTCAAGTTTCAAAACGTAAAAAAAAGACCAACCATTAAAAACAACTGGTTATCAGTAGAAATGTATCATTGGTGGTTTTAATCCAAGATTTTGGATTAAATATGTATTATTTCTGTGATTTCATTTCATAATTATTAAGGATGCAAATGTAAACCTGCTTCTGCGTTGTGGCAGCATCACAGGTTTAAATCACAACCACATTATACTTCTGTATTTCAGCACAGTGTGCTTTTATTGGTGCTGCAGCCTGTATCTGCATGTACTGTGCTCTGTTGCAGTTGCTCTGTCTGTGGACCTAATACAGAATAGGACATTTAATGGTTAATTTTTCTTAAGACACTTTATCCCAAACTACTGTCTTAAGTCATTTGTGCTAAATCCTTCAGTTCACTTTAATTTGGATCTGTTACAATTAAGAAAACTGTCAATATAAATTTTCAGTTGTGAAGCACTTATTTTCCATAACAGTCATTATCCCGTTATGAAGAGCATGTATGGCATCGTTTGCTCAGTCCTGCACTAGGAATGTGGGGCCAGATGTGCATTCCTGCTGTCCTGGAGGATTGAAGTGCTTCAGACACTGGAAAGAGGAATTCAAACCTGAGGAAACATGTTCAGAGTTTAAGAACTTTAACAGAGAAGTCATATATCTGCAATCAAAAACTTCATGATAGTTGAAACTTCTAGTATCTCTTCACTGAAGTAAATCTCTCTGGTTTCCTTGCCAGGTTCTGTTTATCATTCAGAAACACTCATTTTGAGCTCATATTTCAGCACACATGAGGCTGAAGTCAATTCCACATTACAGCTGAGAATGGAGAGAATGAAGGGACCCAGTTGACTGTCTCACTGGAATGTATTCTGTATGTTGGGCTCCAAAAAGCTCCAGGATGAAACTTGCATGAGGCCTATGGGGAATTTGTGCGCTAAAAAGTGATCTTTTGTTTTGAATGTAGAAAACTTCTTGCTTTCATTGGTGGACAAGTTAGTCTAAAGAATTTTGTCCTGGTTTTAAAAGTTTGAATTTTTTTTTAACTCTCATGCGAGATATTTTGCAACACACAAAAGACGTTCATCTGCATGTGTGCATAAGCCAACAAACTGAACTCATTTTTATAACCTTGTCAGGGTTAAACTACCAGATTCTCAGTTATTATGAAATTATCAGTCATGCATAATAATGGTCACACAGCAGAAACTGTCACGTATTGTTTAGAGATGCAAAAACATTTATAGAATTTCTCCTGCTGCCAGTGTAACAAGACATGGCAATGATAAACGCTTTTCCAAGGGAATCAGTGATACTATCTTAACCAGCTGAAACAGCGATGAGACATTCTATTGGTCACTTGGTTTCTACATCATTCTGTTTGTTTTGGGCATTCCTGGTAAAACTGAAATGCAAGTCAGGGTGAGTCATTGAGAAAGAGTTTAGCTTCATTAAGGGTTTGTTTATAAGTTGAAAGTGTTAAATTCTGTTGAGGTCCACAGATGGGAAATGGAGTAATTATGCTAAAATACAGTATGTCTGCCCAGACCTTTGATGTCCGATAGTTTGCTGAATTCTGGGGAAGTGGTCGTTTTTGTGAGAAGTGACATGCTTTTACTTGTGTTTGAAGAATATTTGATTTATTTTCTACATTCTCTCAGTACACACATTGACCTCCAGTAAAGACTCTTATCTGAGATCATGCTGTGATAAATCGTGCCTGTGGACTCTATAAACAGCACAAGGCCATTGGCTTTTTAAAGTTGAGCACATGTAAACCATCCTCCCCTGATAAATGTTTTTTTACCAATATTATATTCTGCAGTGATAGTTGGTGCTCAAAATGCTATCCTGCTGGCAAATACATAAAAATGTCTTTTCAAAAGAAACTCCCTACAGACATATTTTCTATATATGTTTTTCCTAACCTGACAGCCATTAGCAGCAGGTATTACAGGAAGATCATTTTGATGATCTTCCTATCCAGAAGACTCTTCTGGGATATTTTATAATTAATTTTAGATAAAGATATCATGAAATATTAGTTCAAATTCACCAGTCCAGCTGTTTTTAGTTAATTTCCACAAGTTTAACATGCTGACATTTTTCCACAAAACTACATTGAGTCACTCAGCTATTGTGTACCATTTACAGACGTCACGTTTAGTGTGCTAATCACCAAGCAGATTAAGAATAACCAGTACGTTCCAAATTTGTACACAAGACTTCTTGTCTTCCCATGAGACTCGTTCACAACAGTGTGATTTCAGGCCGCAAGGATCAATGGCTATGAGCTGTCATGGCAGTTTCAGTTCACTTTCAGTAAAACCTTTTATCTGTAAAGGATTTCCAGCTGCCATTCAGATTTAATAAAGCACTTCAAACAAGTTCACAATGCAAGAATAAATCTGTGATAGACGCAGAATTGAAAGACATTCAAATAGACGTCTGATGCTGGGTGTTTTTTCTTCCCTCTTTCATTATAGAGAGCAGCACTGAACCAAGCATGTTGGAACAGTGGTAAGAGAATATGTGCTGTTTCCTAGCAGGTGTGACTCACACTGAGAGCACTTTATCTTCTGGAGCTCCCCTCTGTTTGGGATGTGTATACAAATACATATACCTGCAGGCAAAGTCCGTCATGCTGTTTGACGCTTTGACTGGTGGATTATCTTTGGTTGTTTATATGACCTTTCCACCCTTGGGCTCTGTATCATATACAGCTGGTCAGATGCGAGTATCTCTACAGAGAGTTGTCAACTTTGAGCCAGTGTTGAGACCGTCACTCACTTGAACAACACAGAAGAGCATTCAACAAGCTATTTAGAGCACTTCACTGTTCACTCTTTGGGTTTGTTCGCCCCATGACTCACTTGGCTCTGATAGGATATAAAAAGCTTCATGTTCCTCATGACGAGTCTCTCCACATCTCTCTGCTGCTCTGCCAGGTTGTCTTAGTGTCGTCTAACATTGATATGTGTTCCCTTGTTTGTTGAAATGACACATTGCGGGCCTTTGTGCTGTTCCTGATGTGGTAGCCTATCGAAAGAGCTTTGGCCCAAACAGCCACTTTAATTACATGCAGCAGGACTGTGGCGCCATTTTAAATGCCAAGCAGCTGAGACTGGTGTTGACGGGAGCCGCTGAAGCAGTTATTGACCGGGAGGCTCTGCTGTGGAGAGATATAAAGTGGTCTGCTTTTGTGAAAGCAGGTAATGCTGATCTAGTGTGCCAGTGTTGTTGGGTCAATGAAAGTTTGGTTGTAACCATGACTCACGACTGCGGTATATTGAAAGTAAATGACTGCTTTACAAAGACCCAGGCATGAGCTCCATGAAAGGCTTTGCTTCCAGAAGAACATCTGTGCCGTACCAAGCTGTAATCGAGTCTTCAGGCCATGTTTGGAACCACAGAACAAAGAAGTCAATCACTTAACGACACCGTTGTCTTTGTTTAATCCTGTGTCGAGTAAAGTGAGTTTAAGTGTTGTTGCGCAGTCTGCCTTCAAGCTGAACTGGCTGAGGCTGCAACTCCACCTGGGAAACCAGCCAAACTCAGTCAATAGCTGGCATCTGGTAGCCATCTTATTCTGGCCAGTGCCTAAGAAAATTCCAGTCTCGAGAGGCTATGATAGCTCTTGTACAATGTACAGATTCACGCCAACTCCAAAACAACTCCAAAATACTCGTAATTTGTAATTTTGCAAAGTCTTCACTTGTCAAACTGCCCAAACAATACATGCAGGAGAACCAATGCCAGGTGGGTTTTTTTTCTTGGACTAGATCATCAACTTGTTTCCTGTAGAAGGGCATCTTTGAGGCATCTGGTGTTTAGCTCCAACAAGCCCTGCATTAGCTCACTTGATTATTTGTTTTGCCATGTCGTAACTTAGGCTAAATTTACTTTCTAAATTATCCTTCCTAGGATTCACTGGAGCTGTGAAGAAAGGTTGATGTTTGAAGCAGAGATGACAACATATTATCTGCAGTCAAATGTCTGTGGTTTATCAGTCGGGTTTGGCAGAATTTTAACTTTGAGTTGGCGTTTCCATGATGTTTCCTCAAACAACAGTCCATTCTGGACACAAGTTTTTAATTATCTGACCAATATACAGTAAAATCTGAGAGGAGATTGATGGTCTGATTGCTGATTCAAAACTACATCAATACATTCCAGAAGCTCTTAAATTCAAGTCATAAAATCTTTGCCTGAGGCAAGCTGGTAATGCACCCCATCTAATTTCAGTGTTGTTCCCATAGTAACACAAATTTCATTGTGTCTTTGGAAGACTTCACACTACTAGTTATTGCCCAACCTGATTTATATAGTTTTCAGAGTTTACTTCTGGAAAAACGCCACATCTTCAATGAAACTCTTTCCAGCCCTGTTTTCCTAAATCTATTGTGTCTCAATTTATCTCCAAACCTTCTTGAGTCTTCTGCAGTAATGCTCTGTTTTGGCCTCGGGTTCTGCAACCCCTGCAGCCAATTATTTGCAAGCATACGTTTATCTGAAGGGCCCTGGGTGGTCTTTGTTCAAGTTACAAAGACAGTTCACAGTCCCCAGTGTTCCACATCCTGGACTGTTCAGCAAGCGGTGCCCATACAAACACCAGGCAAGATTACTTACAGATTTTTTTTCTTTCAATCCCTTGAAACTCTTGCAATGTGAAGATGTGCTGAGACACATTTTTTCTTTCTCTGAAGACCTCTGTGGCCCTTCACTGCAGGCAGCTCTGGGAAAAATGCATCTTATCTCATACTTGAGTAGAAACTCAAAGTGTTTTTGCAGGAAAGGGTGCGGTTACCTAACGCTAATGGAATGTTAAAGAAGTTTAGTTATTGTTTGTGTTTATAGATTTAATTTGGCTCTTTAAAATTTCTTCATCACACAAAATGTAACATAACACAGTTTAAAATATGTATATTTTAAAAATATGTACATCTTAAAAGATGTAAAAACATTCACTTAATCATATTATTATATATTACAGTCCACCAGCCATTGTGTAATTTATGTGCTGCTACCTCAAGTGTTTAATGTAAACATTCTCTGTTTGCTGTTGCTGAGGTTTTTTACATCACAGCCTAACATAAATGTGTCTGATACACCATCAGTTTCTGATGTCATGTTATTGTTTTCTCACAATGTGGTAGAATCTAGGTAGAAATGCCACTCAAACTGATGTTGTATTCAATTGAAACATTGTTCTGTTCATGCTTATTTACTGTTCTAAGTGTGTTTTATGTTTAGTGTTTAAGATAAAGTAAAATGTTTTGGCAGAAATCCTTCATTCTCATGTCTAAATTTGGTCAATTTAAAGAAGTCAAACTTTTCACAGAACACAAAGCATTTGCCTTAAACAGAAGGTTTTGTCAGCAGCTGCTGTCTCTGCTATTACTTTAAACTGATTCTCACTGTTGGACACCAGCTGTTGTTTTGAATGACACAATAACTGGGTTGTATTTAAAACAGAGTCCCTTTGCATGTTCATTAAAACTGTAAAACCCTGTTTCTGCTGGAATAGAAGATGACCGTCACAGAAGAATTAATCAAATCTCGGGCAAATATGTATCACATTCCTTTTCTGTTTGTCAGGTTTTTTTCCACTCAAAAAAGTGGACGAGCTGGAAAGAAAATGTGCCAAAGAGAGAAGAAGCTCTATTTTCATCCATTCTCTGCGTTTCTCGCTGTTGAAGAGCTGAAGAGGCATAAGTGTGGTCTGTGCTGGGACTCGCCTCTGAAAGAGTTCTAATAATTACTTCAGATAGATGACCGAAACGACCCCTGAAACGAGGAAAATTGTTCCCTTAGGTCAAAGAGTCTCCAAATAGCAGAAGCTACATACCACAGCACTAGTCTGCAGTTTATGACGGCGTTTAGAGAAGGCGTTGCTCATTTTACCACAACACTTTATGCAAGGATATCTTTGCTTTCAGAAAGTTTATCAACGGTACCTTTTCAATTTTCCATATACAAACATTAGCATCGAGTGATAAGCTCAGAGTGTGTATGGAGATACAGTTGTTGCGGCATAACTGACGCTTGAAAATGATATAATATCAGAAAAGTATTTATGAGAATCTTATCACTTGTTATGGCAGAGCTGTGGAGAGCTGGCCTGACTGCTGGCAGGCGTAACCCCCTACGGAGCACACGCTGGAATTCAGTGGAAAGAAACATAAAATGTTGGCAAGACTCTCACATTCCATCCTGCTTTCTTGGCTGACTGTCCTGCTTTCAGGCAGCGTGTGTCTTCTGAGCTCTTCATTTCTCTCTCTGTCTCTCTATCTTTACCTAAAAGTCAACATCTGTCATTAAGTCCTTTATTTTTAGTTTATTGCATGTTACTCCAGACACACATTTCAGTTCTGTGAAATTCAAAACAAGGACATTTTTGCTTTAAAATACTAAAGAGTTATTTAGTATTATTTATGTTATTTTAAAGTGTAAGTTTTAAAGTGTAAGTTAAGTTGTTGCATAATAATCTGATCAGAGAGAAGTACATATATATGGTACATTTTTAGTGTTCTGACTTAATTTTCCTTGATTAAAAGAAAATGATGGAGAGAAATAGAAGCTAATTTTTGCACCCTGTGCTGGTATAATGTTCAGTTTTAGTTTAGAGGTTTAGCTGAGGTAGATGTGTTTGGGTAACAGTACACTTGTACATACGTGTGGTTTGATGAATCAGTATTTTGGAAGGTGACCCATGTGTGTGTTTTCCACAACCAGAAAGAGCCATCGATCTCGAGTTCTGCTCATGCATTGCACTCGTAAATTTTCATTTTTACTTTGACTTGAATATGCAAACCACACATCTGGTTGGCATATGTGCGTGTGTTTTGGCTATGAATATTTAAATGTGAAAACTTTGGTTGGGAAAGTTTCCCATCGGGAAAGTCTTCCCAAAGCCATTGAATTTTCATAATTGGTAATATAAGAACATTTGGAACTGCTTTGCAAAGATGTCTTGTAGTGCCATATAAGGACCAATATTGCACAAATCAATGTGCTTGTATTCTGTAGAAGTGGATATTGTAGCACAGTGTAAAGTTTGTCATTTTATTACCCTACACAATGTGTCAAATACATTTAATAACACATCACTCAAGTGTAAATGTTTTGCTCATGTTAATGTTTGTGGTAGCGCATGGTGTGGACTGTTCATTTATATGCTATTACCACCACTTTCCAGTAGTAACTTTCATATTTTTGTCTTCAAAGATTAGATCTAGTAATGCAGAGTGATGCAGCTCATATTGTGAGGCACAACAAAGCCTGTTATGAAGACAGATGGCATCAGACAGATGCTCAGAGGCAGCTGCCCCAGACCTCTACACATCACAGACTAAATCATGTAGAAGAATATGTGGCCTTGATATGTAATTTACTGACTTGTGGGATGGAGCCGCTCTGTGGGTTTGGAGGTCTTGTGTGGAGATGCATTTTTGTGGTTATGAAGTCAAAGCATTTCATTCGGTGACGACTGATGATGTTCCACCTCTTCCAGCTCTGCTGCAGACATCTGCAGGTGCCGATCCACAAAACATTCCAGAGAACAAACATTTCTGCTGGAGGAACTGCTGGTACAGTGAAGTGATCTGCAACACTGACTTCCCAACACTAAAGTCACTTATATAAACCCACCCTGTACCTTTAAGTCAAACCCTGTTATTATGATCTTCATTTTAAAGCCGCTTGCAAGGAGGTGAAAAAGAAATTCCTGCCAATGCTGTAGTAGTATTGGCAGGAATAGTAACAGAAAGCTGTACCTCACTGCTGCATATAGCATGCAGCCTGCAGGGCATTTCATGCATTGGAGCCCTTTTGATTGGTGCAGTGCTGCAGTAGCATTTCAAACTGATGGATAAGAACTTCAGCCTGCGGTTTTGAGACACTATTCAAACATTTCTGATGCATTGAGAAAAGTTTCCATATTCACAGTTTCCATGAGATGTCCGATAATACTGATGTCTAAACCACTTGGAAATGAAAATGAACTGGGTTTTTTTTTTTTGCTGTATTCTGACAGCTTTAAACAAACTGTTTTCCAGAAAACCTTATTTAATTTGGAAAATTGATAAAATGATAAAATATGTTTACTGTATATAAATACTGTAATAAACTACTTCTTAAATGATTCAGGCACAAATAGCTGAATATTACAAATAGCTGAACATTCCAATATATTAATACATTCATGTAAATCTGTTCAATTTTTAACCAAATTAATATGATAATCTATTAAGGGAAGGATTTCTTAATTTAAACAATGCATTTTTGCAATGCAATTTAAACAATGCAACAGGCAGATCTCAGGCACACATGACAGACGTCAGCTGTCAGTTTCTTGTTAATAATGTTTACATTAATTTGATAAGAGTCTCCTCAGGGTCTTTTTTGAAATAGTGAGGCCTGTTCATTTGACGTCAGTACTGTTTAATCCATAGCACATAGCCCAGAATCATCAGCCCTGAATTAATTTATATATACTGGAGTAAAAAAAACTTCCCATAATGCTTTGAGGACAAAGTCAAACTGTGATTGGTGAAAACAGCAGTATGTACTGTTGTCCATTATACAGAAGTGTCTGACAGCACTGCCCACATGTATTGCCGCTGTGTCTCGGTATTGGAAATTAGGGAGGATAATCGTTATGTTGCAGGAAAGCCTGGTTGGTTGCTAGGCAGGTGGGAAAGTGTTTAGTTTCATTTTACTCGAACCCTGCCAGACTTAAAATGGAACTTCCATTAGAACTTTAATGGTTTTAAATGTTGTTTGTTTTTACAGATGCCCAGTTTACTGTCATGTCCTGGTGGACTAATAGTCATTGGAGTTGTCACCCTCCTTAACGTCTGCATCAAGTCAGAGATATGGACCAATGAAGGTACACTCCTTTACCTTTGTTGCTCTCAGAGTAACATGTGGGACTGCTTATAAACTGTAGCATGTTTCAGTTTAGACAAAAGCATGATGGAATTAACTAGTTACATTTCCTGTCAAAGTTTTGTCTCACTGTAAGATTTGCCAAGAAACCTTTAAGATTTACTGTGCAGAAAATTCAGTTTTAATCTTCCCCCAGGAACACGGCCACAGTCCTGTTCTGTAGAACAATAAACATCTCTGTTGAGAATTCAAGTTGAGTCCAGTCTCTACTCTTGCATATGGATTGCACAATTAATGCAGTGCAGTCAGTATGTGTGTCATGGCTGCAGTTTCGCTGGCTGGAGAGCGAGAAATCTGAGGAGTGTGGTGGGTTTTCAAATAATGTGCCTTTGCCAATATTTCCTGAAAGCAGACATTGAGCACAACCATTTCTGGAGGTGTGTGTGTGTGTGTGTGTGTGTGTGTGTGTGTGTGTGTGTGTGTGTGTGTGTGTGTGTGTGTGTGTGTGTGTGTGTGTGTGTGTGTGTGTACTTGGCAGTAATTGGTTGTTATTCTATACTGATATAAATACTGAAATCTAACAAGGCAGAAAAGCAAAGTTAAACAAATACCAGGGTTTTGTGTCTCTCTGTCACAGAGGCCTGCTAGGCTTATTATAATGATGAATAGTTATAATATCTCTGTTTAATTCATTGACAAGCTGAGCAGGGGACGATACTTTAAAACTGTTGCAAGTTACTAGAATAGCTAACCACATTGCTACGTAAGTTATCCCCCTTAAAGAGAGCAGATTACAAAACATTTAAAAAGCACATCGTACATTTTAGCAAGTTCGTGGTTAATTCATATACATTCCTACAGCCTCCTCCTTTCACAGAGTGACAGGTATTCAATATCCACATTTATCCTGTTTCACCCAGAAGATCAACAACTGGATCAGTGTTTGGGGGATTACATTTATGCTGTATGAAAATAAGCATAATGAAGTTCCAATGCTATTGTCTTGTTGATTACATAATCACTTCTGAGGTCCAGAACTTACATGTCTTGCCTTCAGTTTCAGACATCCAGTTTGGCAGACTGGGCTCCAGTGTGACCCTGACATGCGAAGGCTCCCATGCTGGGTATGTGCTTCAGTCTATATTGGTCTGTACTAGACTCCACAGCTTAGCTTTCCTGTAAAGAATGATAATGGTGGCACAACTGCCCTCAGCAGAGGCTCAAGGCCAGTTCTTACAGGGTTTGGACACATTGAACCTATTTGCTGGGTAGAGTAGAGTGGGGGGTAGAGTGGGTTTGATTCCCTAGCCTCAGATCTTGGCAGGCCTGTGTTTTGTGCAAGGGCACTTGTTGTATAATCCATTTCTCCTGCCAAATAACATTCTATCCAAGAGAATCTGGCTGCCAAGAATAAGATTTGCTGGAGTAAAGTGATATGGCAGTTCAGCGAGCGATACGTTATTTTATCACGGGTATATCCAGTGTTTCTTTGATTACAGCAGGTCTGCATTGAGCACAGGTTCTGCACTAAGATGTTGATTGTGAGTTTTGGATGGGCTGACAGGTCTCCAGTGGAATGGAGGTTCAATGGAAGCTCAGTGCAGATCTCTGAGGGTTCTCTCACGCTTTTCAACGCCAGACACTCGATGGAGGGCAACTACAGCTGCCATGATGGACGGGGAACTTTACTGCAGACCATCAAACTACGGCTGGGACGTAAGTCAACTTCAGCCATACAAGAGTTTCTTGTTTTGATGCAAGGCATGATTCATTGGATGAACTATGAGAGGCGTGTGTAGTAAGAACACTGTAGTTTGAGAGGCGTGTGTAGTATGAACACTGTGGATTGAGAGGCGTGTGTAGTATGAACACTGTGGATTGAGAGGCGTGTGTAGTATGAACACTGTGGATTGAGAGATGTCTGCAGTATCAACACTGTGGATTGAGAGATGTCTGCAGTATCAACACTGGATTGAGAGATGTCTGTAGTATCAACACTGTGGATTGAGAGATGTGTGTGTACTATGTGGCTTGTGGGTCACAAATCAGTTTTGATAGGGTGGCAGACAGCAGGAAAAATGCAAATGCAAGTAACAATAAAATGCATCTAACCTTAATCATATGGCAGCTAACAGAATAAATGGGATTATTGAAACAATTGGAATGCAAGAAAAAAGAAGTTTAGAAACCAAACAAAAACTATGTAAAACAATTGATTTACACACAACATAACTAAAACTAAAAAAAGACCCTGTTTAACTGAATTAAAAAATTCATGCCATTTTATAACTTCTTATATATATTACAGCAAAAATGAGTTTCTATATTTAAAGTTGGTATTAAGAATCATGACATTTTATTCTATTGTTATTGGCTGTTGTTTTACTTTTGGTATCCTGGCAACTCTGTGACATGAACATGTAATAGTGTAATGGCTCTGAAATGGGCTGTTTCTCTGATGGATTGTTGGAAAGCAGTCAGAGGAAACACTTGACCATTGTGAAATGAAAGTGTGTGGTTGTACGTGCTCTCAGAGACTCAGGCGCTTCCTCTGACAGGAAGTCTCTACATCACAGCTCCACAGTTTCCTGATAGGAAGGGTGAGATTGGCGACTCTAGTGTGTGTTTAAGTTTAGTCTACAACGCGCAGCCTGGTGGCCTTGAACAGAGTGCCTCGGTTAAATGCCTGTATTGTGCCACAGTGTGATTTGTTTTGGTTGTATCTGTGGATTTTGTGTTTAGAGGTTGTTTAAGCGATATTTCTTATTTTCTTGTAGATCTGCCTCATTTTGTCCGCATTTCATGCCATGTGCCAAATCATAATAAAATCTACTGCTCGTGGACTCAAACAAAGACCACCCACCTGCCCACCCTGTACATCTCCACATACAGGTGCTGCTTTAACATTTTAACATGTGAAAAATGTCTAAAAATATTTTTATTGCTTTTGTTATTTGTTTTATGTAACAAAAAATGCATCACCAATTAATAAAAGATATTTCTATGTTTGATAAAGCATATTACTGATTGTATTTATAGTACATTGTATTTAAATGATGTGAGGGCAGTTGTGCTGTGATTGGCTGTAACTGCTGGTGTTGGGTACAGTGGTAAAGGCAGAGGAGTGGAAACCTGCGAGCAGGAGGTCGTCGGGGGGAACACATGCACCATCACCAACCCTCCGTTCTGGAGCTCCAAACTGCTGGTGAACATCAGTGAGATCAACCCACTGGGGTCCAACTCCACCATCAGCCAGATAGATGTTCATGAACTCTGTGCGTTTGCTGTTTGTGTTGGGTTTGATGCGTTTTGATGATTTGAGATTTGAATTGTAATGAAACCTCATTTAAAACCACTGTATCAGAGTCATGCTGCTCTCAGTCATTCGTTTAAACAATCACTTCTTACAATCAGTTCTAGGGCCAATTTGTTAGCAGTTTCTTCAGTGTAGAAATCTTAGAATTTTTTTCTTCTGCTTTGCATAAAATATTTTTTAATCCTTAAATCCTGCCAACAGTGAAACCGGACCCCCCAGAGGATGTTCAGGTTCTTCAGGTGGACGGTCAGCCCACCCAGCTGCTGGTCCAGTGGAAATATCCTTCATCCTGGCCTGTGGACATCATGGGCGCCTTTCCTCTAACGTTCTCACTGCGCTACCGGCCCGTCGGCTCCAACTACTGGTCAATGGTAAGAAACTTCTACAGATGCTGAACATCTATGACTAGTTACTTATGGGTTACGTTTACCTTTACTAGTACTGTAGTTACTCTACTTAACTATACTAAACCTCTACTTAATTCTCTAATGGTTTAAATTTTGGTCTGTGGAGCTGTGATGTTCTGTTCTTCACACAACAGCATTAAATTACTTTAGAAATCTGGTTGATGAGTTTTCTGATGTTTTTTGGAGTTTGACAGTATTCATAGCAAACCTGTTTGGGACTTTTTGTGAGTTTTATGTTCTTCGGTTAAGAGTGTGTCTGAAGCCGTCTTGTTTACATAGGACATCAAACTACAATGTCCCTATTATGACCCCTTTAATGTTCTGTAAACCATTCTCTTGGTTACAAAGAAAACCATTCTCTTGGTTATGTCTCCAGCACATAAAGTCCGCAAAACTAATTCTCCCTTCTTCTCACTCTGATTTTCTGAGTGTTCAACAGTTGTACAATGTAGTCCAACCCATTCACTCCAGATGGTCAGATGCTGTGTGTGTGTCTGGACATGAAACCAAGCAGAAAAAATTAGTCCAAAAGTTTGTGAAAATCCTTTTAATTTGTTTTCCTTAATGACATAATTTCTTAATTACTTCTTTACAGATTATGTAAGCAGCAAGTATAAAGTTAAAGTGAGAATTTCATGTCAAGTATGTGGCGTTTTCTTTTGGCTGTGAAGATGAATTACTCTGGTTTGTTTAAAAGCTGGCGTGGCGTCATGGGCCAGTGTTGTCTTGTTGACTTGAGATCTTTCAGATGTTCTCGTGTCCTTCAATGCAAGCAGAAAAATCTGGTCATTTATAACAGGAAGTTAATATAGTCAGTGTCCCAGTATGTGCTTATCTGCCATGTGAACTGTAAATAATTTTAATGTGGTCTCAGAGTGAGATGCGTTCTTTAGAGGATGTGTGTGCTGGTGTTTCCTCAGCTGGAGACGGAGGACAACACCAGTCTGCAGATCATGGACGCTTTGGTGGGGCACCTGCATCAGATCCAGGTCAGAGCTCAGGATGCGCTGATCAACCACAGCCAGTGGAGTGAGTGGAGTCATGTGGTGGAGGCTCGGCCATGGATCGGTGAGCGACCAATCACACGCAAGCATGCAAATCCACGCATTATAGATGCATCTGTTGAATGTTACTGTTTGTAAACACAACATTCAAACTTGGCCCCTCGCCCTGAGTTTAACGTGTCTATGAGAAACTGTTTGGGGTGTGAAGATCTCAGTCTGTTATTCTGACACGACTGTGGAATACAAATGTAATTTCGTTTGATTTTATTTCAATGGTTTTGCTTGTTTAGAGCCATCAGAAGAGCCAACAGAGGAACCATTAGACGTTCCATATTTCAATTCATTTCCAGTCCGGACAACAGACAAGTCACCAGGTAAAAATATCTCCAACATTTCATACACTATTAATAACCACACGCATCCAAATAAAGGTTTCTGAACTGCCAGTGGTTTTCTTCTCTGTGTAACAATTTATCTTTTCCCATAATAAGTGAGAAGTTTTGGCAGGGCACTCAACCGCATCTGATACTGTTTAATCTCTTTGAGATCGCATCCAGATATTTCTCCTCTAAACGTTATCCAGATGTTTGGACTTGTGTGTGGGGGTGGGGCTTTCCCCATCATCCTGCTTTGACCAATCAAAATGGAACAGCCCTTCAGAATGCTGTCATGTGACAGACACATTTATATCTGTTTACATTCATCTTGGACACATTCCCACTGTTTACAGTGTAAGAGTAGAAAAACTATTACTAGTAGAAATAAGAAAATACCCTTATCAAATGAAGTTGTCAAATTAAGATTTAGTTTTGCTTCCGAAACGTTTTTAAACATTTAAAGGAATCATTTGTTTCTATAAGAAAAATATGACCAAAACTGTAACTTCTTCTAAAACTACAACACATACATTTCGGCACTCATTTTATGTTGCTAGTCTTATGGCTGTAACATTAGTAACATTGTGTTGCTCAGATTCATCAGCTGCTGCTGGCAGTGTTGGGCTGCTGCTGCTGCTGGGGCTGTTTGTTGCCGTCATGGTCACTGTTCTGTTAATCATCATAGTGCTTTTATGGTAAATATTGTTCCTCATTACAGTTATCATACAGACTTCATACAGCAGCAGTAACATCTGCTTTCTCATTGGTCCTTATAGGATGAGACAAAAGAAAAAGGACAATGTGAAGAATCAGGAACTGACCTCCATGGTGAAGATGAAGTCTGTGCCCATCTGAAGTGAGTGACATGCAGGAGATTGTGTGCTAGAAGATCCGTTGATCTTTAGAAGAGGATGATCATCAGAGAACATCTGCTCAACACTGATGATGACAGAACTAAACTAGATAAACTAAACTGCATGTGTGCCAGATGTTCTTGTTAAGGGTTTTAAGGATGTCTGCTGTGATTTGATGTCATTCATAAGTCACACACATACGCTGCAAAACCTTTGTTTAAAGGAGGAAGTGCAGAAGTGAGTTTATAATGGCATGTGTACTGCTGTTATAAACAGCGCCCTCTGCTGTACAGTACACACCACACAGTAAATGTTTGCAGTAAATGTGTTTTTAAAAGTTTTTGAAACCACTTTTAAAAACACAAACAGAGGAGGTTTTACTAACAGTGTATGTGTGTGTGTGACTAAGAAAAGCTTGTGATCTAAAACCATAGCACTGCTGATACAGTAATAGCTTACACTTGTTTATTACAAGCTGAGACCTAAGCTTTGAACTGTGTGCCGACATGATCATCTTTAGATTTATATTTGTGACTCTGTCTGTATTACTCTGCCTATACCAGCCTTGTGGCTGGTGGGGGATGTTGTCCAATGCATGTGCATAATGACAGAAGTTGTCACTCAAAATTTTTTCCTGTAGTGCAGATCTGTTGCAGATCATTGGGTTTGTTTGTCATATTTTATTTATGAATTGGCATATTCTGCTGTGGTGCAGAGATTTATAACAGATTTGTGATTTTTTTTTCAAAGCTTCAAAGACATGATGATGACAGAAAAGAGCTGCATAAAGATTTAGGGCAAATAATGACAGAGTTCTTGTTAAGAAAAAATAATTTTCTCACCATTTTATTTTTTCTTTACTAGATTTGAGAAGAAAGAAGTCTGTAATTTGGCCCTCATAGGGCATCATGACAGGGAATCACCACAACTGCCACAGCGGCACTGACAGACTACAACACCCACAATCCACCTCTGCTCTGGCTGCTCAGGGGAGGGGCTCCTTTCAGCAGAGCCCTGAGTCCCATGAACTGTGAACATGCTCCGTAATGTAGCAACAAACAGAAAAACAACTCGCTCAAAGTCAGTTATTGGACATTGGTAACGTTATATTTCACATAGTATATTTTTGTATTTCTCTTCCTCTTCTGTTGGTGAATGCTGTGAAAAGCTTTGCAGTTGCTGGTGTTGGAGCACATATAGGGCATTAAGAAGAAATTGGGACAGCTGTGTCGGCACCCAAAATCTCACTGAGTGAAAATGAGACTTTAATCTTTCGACAGCTGCTACTTTTAAATGATAGATGCTGTCTTGGCACTTCACAATGAACACAAGAGTTTATTTTCCTCGTTTCTTTGGAGAGACAAAGACTGTGTTGCTTTGTTTCTGTTCCTGCCGAGATCTTCACAAACTGTTTCATAACAGGTGGACATAAACTGATCCTTTAACACGGTGGTTATTTGCAATGAACTATGACAGTTTATCTGGATAACAGACTTATGATTATCAGATCAAGATTCAATGTAACGTTTGTTGAGCTGATGCTGATTGAAAGCATTTTATTTCTTCTCATTTTCTTGGAATGGACATCATTTGTTTTACAGAAAATCTGCTTCTCAGTGCATTAAATATTGACATGAATGTAAATCATTCTTACAGTGTTATATACACACATCTGTAAGGTGATTTGTTTTTATTTTAAAGATATATTCTGTTAAAGCTAATACATGTTCATGATATTAAAATTTATTGAAGCTAATCTACAAATGTTTCATTATACATTCATGTAGTTATAGTGTATAGAACAGTTTTACTAAGATTTTTGGTGTACATTCTCCCCAGTGATATAAAGCTCAAATACTTGCCTTATATAATTGTTATACCTGACAAAATATATTACTTTTGTTCTTCCTTGGTACAAACTAAAATGATTGTAAGACACTCTGTGCTTTTACAGTTGATATTGTAAGTCATTACTTTTGAAATTAGATGCATATTAGTTACTGTCTGTTAAAATGATCCTGCCCTCCTTTATTGATTTTATTTTGGCTAGTATTATTTTGGTTTTTATCTGCTTATCTCATTTTTAAAATAAAATAATTCACATAGGCTTTTGCACAGTATTAGACACATTTCCTTTCTGATGTTTGGAGTGAAAGTGGAGGCTATTTGTGGTTCCAAACATGATTTTAAGAAAAAACATGATTTAATTTGTGCTAAATATGTCGTCTTCAAATCATAACCTTGACCTAAAGTTTCCAGTTTTTTTCTGGTGATTTCAGAAACTGTGCACAGGCCAAAAAAAGCAGTTAGAAATAAATTTTTACTTTTGTATTGATTTTACTGTGATACAATCTTGTAAAACTGATTTGTAAAAAGATGTCAAGACATATTTTCATTTGTTTCTTCATGCATATTTGCACCATTTACACATCACTTGTGCCTTTATACATTTCAATTTCACCAGCATTCATGTATTTTTCAGACTGTATTTTTTATGCTAATACTGGCCTGAAAATTGGTGCTCCCCTGATATTTCCCTTCAATATTAGATATTAGGTTCAGTCACCAGCAGATTTCCTCTGTATTATTATGCTGAGAAGTTTTTGGTCAGTCATTCGTAAGGTCATAGTTTGAAGTTGATGTTTGTTCTGTTTAAATCTTCTGCTCAGAAGCTGAAGAACATGGATTCAGTTTGAATCATGAAACTGTCACATGCCCTTTAAAATAAAAGACTGATGTCACCTGAACTCTTGTAATGAAACTGTTTGATAAAATGATCCTTATTCTGTCATTTTCAGACATTATTTTTTGATATTTAGTGAAGCATAAGAACTGACTCTTTTATGGTGTTTTAGTCGGGTCTGTAGTTATGGTCACGCATCAGTTTGTGTTTGTCAGTGTGAGATTAAATAAACCAACTGATGCAGTATTTGCAGGAGTGGAGAGAGAATGTGTTGAGCAGTATAAACGTTCCCAGTTATGTTTTTTGTGTGGCGCAGGATGTAAAATCCAGCAATAATTGGGGAGAAACATTGGACTACTGTTGTCTGTTCTGTAGGGTGGGACATAGTTCCCCTGTACAATATAAGCTGGTCTGTTTTTCTGTTCATATTGTTTGGAATAAAAGTTATTTTATCAGATGAAAATCAAAATATGTATTAATTTGATGACATTTTGCTGAAATACAGGATTAAATATCTGCTACATTTACATTCCAGCTGTATGAGATTCCAGAATTAAGTTTTTAATATTTTACAGTAACTGCAGGTTTGTCCAATGACATTCTGATCAACAAATATTTATTCACATATAATATATAACATAACTTTATATGTGACAGTTAAATATTATGCAAACTGAATTTTA
>JBAJNP010006790.1:0-24508 GCA_036877545.1 Yasuhikotakia modesta | reverse complement strand
GATGATCTTAAAAAAAGTTGATCTTACTAACAATTGAACGCCTTCTGCACCTGACTTGACGTAATATTACTGCTGACTCCACCCCTAATTTAATTATGCACACTGGCCACGCCCCTTATTTAAGGATGACGTTTTAGCGTCGACTGTGCTTTGCTGCAACGCTATTTTGAGTGAATATTGATCACCTTGATCACAATATTGAAAAAAGGCTGTTTTTCCTTGTTGACTTTAGTTATAAGCCCTAAATTGACAGCATATGTTTTGCTGAAGCCTGTTTTTCTACCTGCTCTAATGGTTGTTTTTGAGGTTTGTTGCAGGGAAATAGTATCAGAGCGGATCCTGCCACAAAATGCTTCAGTGGTGAATTGTTCTGACATTCTGAATTAAAACAACATGCGATGCTTTTCATTTATATAATAGTCATTTATATGTACTTGTCCTTTAAACCTTAAGATTAAAATGGACACTAAACAAACAAAAACACTGAAACGTTATATATAATGATAAAAGTGGCAGATATAGTTTATATTAATGTTACTAAAAGCATGAACATATGTTGTTATTGATACACATGGGATGACATTGAAAAAATGCAAATTGTATTGCAATTAATCAAATGAAACAATGGAATGTAGCTTTTTTGTTTTAAAATGTTGGTCATTTAAATAAAGATTGTATAAAATGAGTGGTCAGTAATTTACCGTAATAATATACACTGTAATGCATATAATAAGGCACAGATCATTTATTTTGACACGTTTATTTTTTATCATCATAAGAGCCGCTGTTCCACTCATGGGAGTCATCTCCACACGATAACATCCTGTCCTGATTATGTTAGGCTGAATTATGACAATAATTAGTTTAGTATGGTGAAGGGTCTCATTACAACAAAGCCAGGCAGAGACTTTTAAGTAAGACTTCCGAGGCAACAGCTGGCTCTCCAAAGACGAAGACACTGGACTCCTTCCTAATGAACAGAAGTTTCAAAGCTCCTCAGCCAAGCTTTGAAAGCTTCTCGGCTGGATGCACACACAAACACACACACAGACACACACTTTGGGAACAGTAGGGAGACAAGCTGTGCTGTATGCTTCTTCAAAGCATGCTTGTACCCGCCTATAGATATATTTGTGCCTTATGTCAGGATTAATATGACTTAGTTCAGTTATAAATAACAAGCTGGGCCCAGTCAGCTGACCACTGGTGGTGGTCTGGGAAGAGGAAAGAAGTTTCTGGGTGGCCTGAGGATTTTAACAGCATTCCTGTTTGTAGGAAACTCCACAACATGATGGATAACCTCAATTTTAAAATCAATCCATTGATCTTAACAAGAATCACTTCAAAAACACATATCCCTGGACACTATTTGGAAGTTTATAGCGCTGAGAAAGTGAAAGAAAAGAAGGAAACCAACTTTTTGAATAAAAGAAATGTTCAATGTTTCACAGATCGTAACTCAATAAAAGATTTCATCATTTTGTGTGGCCAAATATTGCAGAACTTTTAAAACTTTTAAAACTAATAGTATAACAATAAACGAATTAGGAAATGGTAATATTTTTGATTTTAAAACAAATGGCAAGGCAATTATTGCGATGAAAATAGCCATTACAATGTTAAAAGCATATCTAATTGATTTCCGTTTATTAAAACACTCAAATAACATTGTTTACCATGGACCACTGAGGAAAATGACATCATTTAAAGAAAGCATGGGAAAGTCTCCTGTCAGAATGACACACATGCTAACATTTACAAGCTGAGATCCCAAAACTGAAATATGTTCCCTAATACCCTTGTTTTTTCACCCTTTTGTAATGGCAAGTTTGAGTCATCTTTCCGTCAGACCACATCCCGTCTTCCCGGCTTCCGTCATGGGGATATATCGGAATGAGATGGCTCGGATATTACAGTTAATAAAATCTTTAATTTTACACAGGAAACTGATTGCTCTGAATTCCTCATTCTGTAGCGCTAGACATAGACGAAGCCCTTTGACTAACCACATCCTGTTTAAAGTGTGTGAAGAAAGGCTTTGAGGTTTGGCAGAGAAAGACTTCAGCCATCAGATGCTGTTTGGGTGTGGCTGCTTACAGTCTATCTCACAGTTCATCTAGAAATTCAGATTCTTGAATTCAGATTCACTGTTTAGATTTGCTCTGATTCTTTGAAATCAGATTCTCTGATTAGATTCTCAGAATTTCTTGACCATGCGTTACCATGCGTTGTTATTATCATTATTTTTGAGGGGTTGGTAAAAAAACTGAATCATACTTCATGCTAATGTTAAGGTAAGAAACCATTGACCATCTTTCACACCTGACAACCTCACCAACTTAAAAGGCTCAAAGCATGAACCACAGAATGAGGGTTGGCGATTTCTCAGCAGCGTCAGCCTCGAAAACAACATTTGTCACGCTGATGGGGAAAATGGGAAGTTTAATCAACCGTAAGTGGGGAAAGATTTTCAGAGATTACAGTAAGTGTCAAACAAGTGCAGTTGTTTTGAAGAATGTTACCATTGAGTCACATCTCAAACGTGTTTGAGTCTAAACTCTAATCCAATGAGTTTTGAAGGAGATCTGGGTGTTTTGCAATGAAATTTATGTCCTTAAACCAAACAGGTGAAGTGAATTCTGTAAAGTCTCTGTGTGTTAGTGAATACAGTACCTTTACACAAAGCATTATTTTTTAACAAGACTTTAAACAGAAATAAGTATTTTTGGAGCCATTTTTTAAACATAACTAAATCACTAAACTTCTAAGTAAACATGCACTTAAAAACAAAATGGCACCCTGGCATTACAATGTGTTTATACATGCCTCATTTACATATATCAAAAGTATTGAAAAAGGTTAAAGAATTATGAAAAAACAGCACAGATACAGACAAATCAAACTTTATATAAATCTTTTTATTTTGCATTATACAAGGAAATAACAGTTAATAACAGGCTACATATTTCCTGTGGGTATAAAAGTCCAAGTAATGTTTAGAAACTTGTCCTCACCACTTGTAGACATACAATGTTGTTGGGAATGAGAACGATCATGCTGATGTCAGCTGGGGCAGTGCTGTGCATGTCTAACATCAGACATATACAAACAGTGTGACATTCATATTCTCAGCTAATTCCATAGCTTACATCCTTTGTTAATTACTAGCATTGAAAAGGTTTATCAAAAATCCCTTATCAACTATTGATTTGGCACATAAAGTCATAAATTGTGTTTATGTTTGCAAGGCAGCAATAAATACGTTTATTCGATGAACAGACAACAAGCATGCCAACAGACAAAAAAATGCAGGCTTAACTTCTACGTTACATTCTATCATTTCAAATGGTTGTACAGTAGAACATGTTTATTCTAAGAAACATTAGCATCCGTGAAAAAAAGTACACAATCGTTGTTTTGGTCAAAATTAAAAAAATAAGTGTCTCTTGCAGACTCATAATATTCAAATGCCCCTTTAAATTGCATAAATGTTTGATTGGCTCGGTGTTTTCCGTCACATCATTACAAACCTGCAGAACGCAAAGAAAACATCAGTTGCCTTGGAAACAGACTTCATATAACCACTAACAAGCTCAATAACCTCTGTAATTATCATAAAAACACTCTTTTATATTTGAACATGTCACTGATACATGTGAGAATGGAAAAATGAGCTGGTTTATGAGTTACCGTCTATTTCATGGTACATATACATGGGCGTGGTTATGAATGAGGTCAGATGATTCGACACCCAGCGTTGGTAGGTTAGCCCAGTTCTACCACAAAGCCTATTGGCTGCATTTGACTGTATGGGCTAGTCTACCCTCTCCAACTGTAAAACCTCAGCTGGGCTCAAGAAGTCGAACCACAGAGACACTTTCGTCACTACATTTACTCTGAACTGCCACATGCTTGAGTGGAACTCAGTTAGATCAATAGAAACGGCCCTCAGATTTTTCTCCAAAAAACTGGGCTCTGATAGCTTGACATTCTAGTGAACTACTGCAACCCAGTGCATTGTGGGTACCAGTTTTAAAGAAGTTACTCTGAAATTGCACCTTGCAAAACAACAGTGCAGGCTATTTATTTTTAAAAAGCAGTTTTTTTTCTTCAATATAAAAAAAATCAATATCAAAATATAAAAATAACCCAATAAGCTGTTGATGCAGTGTAATGTAGTTAATGTTTGCCATCAATGGTATAAATTATATACCAATTTAATTAAAGCTATGGCAATAAAAACTGTGAGACAGAACAGTTTAAAGTCATGTTCTATTTTTTCTATTCTATTATTTGTGAGCTACATGAGGGCTGAGTCACTTTTCAGGCACACATCCAATGGTTTGGGGAAAATGAAGTCATTGACAGACATTAACAGTAACTTTTCCAAGCTTCTGTCAGTTACAGCAGGTCTCTTAATGGGGCTGTTTTAACGACAGACAGTTTATCATGCAGTCGTGACACTGAGCTTTGGTGGCCCAAAGCATGTGTTGGAATGCTTACCTGAAAACACTGATCTCTTGCTGGTATCCCTCACTCTGCTTGGGTTACCTAAAAAAGGCCAAAATACACAAGAAAAAACTAGTAAATGGTTTCATGTTTGGCATTTGATTAAACATATATTATATAATCACCGTCTGAGCCTTGAAAGCAAAAAGCAGCAGAGAATTACAAAAGTGACTTAAGTGAGTCACTTTGTTCATTCAAGACACCTCAGTCTGGATTATCTAAGTCTGTCTAGAGGTTTTGATGAGTCAAATAAAGTCCCTATACTAGCCATTAACCAGGGCAATCAGTTCCTGATAAGTTAGAGACTTTACATCACAAGCAGGACATTCAGAAACACTGAAGCACTCACTTGTTTTTTTAAGGGTTTAGAGGTTACCGCATTGTGGACGTTTTTGCAATAACAGGAAATTGTTATGGGATGCACTTGCTGCCGATTCATAAATCTCTGCTGGCACAGGCCAAACTCCACAGACAGTGTCACCAGTCATTGCAGCAGCCAATCAGAAAACGGTCTGAATGCCAAGTGGCATTTTGTCACGTCCTGCTGTTGGCAGTGCCAGGCTTTTCTCAGTAACAGACTGTGCTTCATGTTTCTTTAAATAGCTGGGCTGGCATGACAGTTCCCAGCAAGCAGAGACTTAAGCAAAATACACTTATTTTTTGCAAGATATTTTCTTGGCAAAAAGAAGCTATCTTTTGGAGTAGACTGTCATGTACAGTTACTTTTTATTTGGTATCAGGGCTTGGACTGTACGTTTAGTGTTTTGCTTGTCTCAAAATCTTTCCCTGTGATTTTCATTTAAAATGCTGGATAAACATTCGCCTGTGCGGCACGATCTGCGTTCCAAACATATGTCAAAATCATTTGTTTACCAAAGAAATTTTATACAAGATTTATAACAAATATTTATCTAAAAAGCGTTTTCCGGGTTTAAGTGAAACAGAGAGTCTGTATTGCTGGAGATTTTCTGGAAAATGATCTTTGTCCTTAATTTAATCAAGGGTGTTGCAAGCATTTTTCTGTTATTGCGAAAACGTCTACATTGCATCAAGAAACAGACAATTGTCCTCACACTGATAATGATCACAATCATTCTTACATGAGCCATAAACTCAAGGACAGTCTCTCTGGGTTAAAGCTTTGATATGGTAGAATATTGAAGTAATTTAACAGAATAACGTCTCTTGGGGGACATTACAATTCTGGCTATGTAACATTCATGGAATGAAAAATGAGACCAACCGTATTTATTAGTGATGACAGAGCAGGATACCAACAAATAATAATTCTCAAATGACTCCAAGTATGTTTAAATCTTTCAGGCGTCCACTGGAGTGGAACTCCAAGCTATGTTCATGAGACCATATCAACGTGATTAAAGTGTCTGATGTTTCTCAAACTCTAAGCCACACATGCTGTTGTCCTGCATATGTGGAGGCTTCTAAAGATGGAAGCCATAAAGTTCTGCTTTAAACGGCTGTAAGTAGCTCCCTCTCGTATTTCCAGGGAACCAGAGCTCAGATATGGTCATTAATAAGCCTCTAGAGAACCTCTGACCTAATCCATAAACAATCATTATATATTTATAATATTTACCACAGAATTCGATCTACAAAAGATCCTTCGCTGCTGAAAAGATCTTTCAACAAAACAACCAGCATTAACATGAAGCATTTAAAGCTGTTTTATATATGAAATAAGAAACCATTACACTAAGATCTTTGGTGTTTCATCTCCAGGGTTCATTCAGTGGATGAGACAGAAAACTCACATTTGTCCTGTTCAGGCGGATCCAGACATTCACTTTCCGGGTCACTTGGGATTCTCCAGGGCTTTCGGACTGCCTGCAACTGCTGGTAAAACTCATCCTACAAAAACCAATGACAGAAACCGCTTAAACCAGGTTAAGGTTGGTGGATGAAGCTGGTCTCACACAATCCCTCTAAAACCACACCAGCCTTATCGTATCAGATTGATTTAAGGCTTGAAAAACATCCATTGAGTTACATTAATAAAATGTCATTTAAACTTTCAATTAAAGTAATATGTCATAATGAAATTTGCTTCCTGAGTTGTGATTGGTTGTTTCTTGTATTTAACATTACACAGCACTGTGCCATTACAATGCAAATTCTTTTTTTTCTTCTAATTCTTTAGCTGATAGAAACAGGCCTCAAAGTTTTTACACAGACTCAAAGCCTTAAACAAACTTAAATCTGAGAGGATATTTATTAAGGAAAGAATTAAGGATTTTTTCATGAGCAGCAATATTAAAATATACATTTTTTTTATAATGGAATTAGTACTAAATTAACAGTGAAATATCAGGAAACAAGGATTTTTGAAGATTCATGTGTTGTGCTTTGACTGAGAACAGCTCCAAAAATGATCCGAGATGATCTGCTCAGAATCTGCTTAAATATTCATCTCATGGTGTTTCAGGGAAAGTGCTTATGTCCACGTTGAAAGGCGGCATGAGAGTGGCAATAAAATCCTGTGTGAACTGGAAACTTAAGATCAGCGAGACCTGCTGAACGTGTGTGTCAGACACATTACAGATGTTTTTATTTTCCTTTTGAATAACTGCACCTCTGGGTCAAATCCTCTGAGCCCACCTGTAATAAATAAATTGCCCCCTGTTCTTTTCTAAAGGAATTTATTGTGATCCTGTTTTTCATTGGTGACTTTATCCAGGCAGGAAGCTCTCGTGCATCTATTCTGTCAATTACTGTATGGAAAAACAGAGAAGGAACAAATCATGTGACATCTCTGTTCCTGTGTATCCCACTCTGAGGTAAATGTGGTAAACAGGTGCTGACAATATTGCTTAGCTTATTCAGTGACTAAACTACTGTAACAACTGTGGGTGGAGTAACAGTGTGATTAATGCAGTTGTTTTTCATCATTAACCATTAGGATACAACCTACATTTACATTACATTTGTGCATTTGGCCTACGCTTTATCCAATATATATATATATATATATACACAAAACCATAAAGTTATAAATATAATACATATTTCTGTGGTCATATTCTATTGCTTTAGATCAACTGAGCATGAGATGAACACACCATAAACATTCATGGACAATGGAATATAAAACAGTCTACAGCTTTTATGAGCTAACTGGTACAATAACAGTGAGCATGTGCAATTTTGAACTCATTGACCTGAGGTGTACTGAGGTTAACCAAAGGTTAGCTTTAACATTTCCCATCTGACAGATCAATGTTTCAAGAATTTCAAATGAGCCCTTGCTCTGCTTAGACTCCACACAGTTAGTTAGCTAACACAGGTAACACAGGTACTCGCTTTGGATAACAGCATTTGCTGAAAGCATCAATGTAATGTGTTCATGTAACTGTGTTTAACTGTGTATACCTCTGTTAGTGTGCTCCATAGACCTCCATATAAATCTGTGGTGCTCAGGCCCGGTGGCGTGAGGATGGGCCTGGTTATCTGTCCGGTTGGTGTGACTGGTCTGCTTCTGGAGCGTCTGTACACGTGCTCCGTGTTCCCATGAGTCAACGATCTCATCATGAGACTGTTGGGGGTCAGGGGTCTGCTCTGAGTCCGGGTCTGGCCACGACTGCTGGGGCTGCTGGGAGAAGTCCGGCCCATCAACAGGGTCGTGGGCTTGGTGTTGTGGAGCGGCAGGCCTGTGGTTTTGGTGGATAGGCTACTGGGAGACTGCGGTCTGGAGGTCTGTCCGAGAAGAGGCAGAGTGTTTGTGGTGTGGAAGAGAGGAGGTAAAAACGAGCTCCTGTGAGGGCTGTTTGGACTCCGGTTCAGCTTGCCTTGCTCTGCCAGCTTGGCCAAGTCTTTCTCCACCTCTGAAGAAATGGAGACAACAAAAGCATGGGATTACCAACCAGGGGATAATAAAGTTGCTTTTTATGACTACAGCCCTATACTGATTCGAATGGTTTTCTGTGAGGAGGTCGGATAAATGCGTGCTTTACAGAAATGTATGTGCTTTTTCTTGTGCGATATGTCCAAGCAAAACATCTAAGCTCTGAAATTACAAAAAAAAAAATCAACCTACATTTTCACCTAGAGAATTCAATATAAATAAATTAATTATATATTAATAATTTAAACAAATAGTGAATGTACACATCTTTGCTGTCTGGTCTCAGGTGTACATAAACATTCAGACCATAGACAATCTCATTTTGCTAACAAAAGCACATTGCATGAAATGACACACATCTGACTTTAATTATTGACATTCAAACATTTAGAAAAGACTATTCAAAGCATTTGGTGTCACTAACCTCATTAGCCAATAACAGCCTTGAAGCACATCAGTTTCGACGTGAAGAATAAAGCGCTCATAGATTTCCGTTAACAAAACCACCAAAATCATTTCCTGAAGTTTGTTGCTGTTTTTTAATAGGCAGCAGTTTTACTGTCAGCTATAAAATGAAAATTGAATGGCATATTTACTCTGTGTAAGTACATGAGCTATTTAATATAGCCGGTTTGCATCAATATGTTTGTTTGCTTTGTTGAAAGCAAATCAAATATTTTTGTTTGTAAAACTTTGCACATTTTCAGAGGGAACATCTGGCCGGCGTTTCGTCTGAGAGGAGAAACCGTGTCATGCATTCACACAAAACTAATCACACAATCACCACTCAAGGGCTATATATACAAAAAAGGCTCAAGTTAAGGATTCTGAATAAACAGACATAAATATTATGTACAAGTATAATGTGTGTGTTTCCATATGAGACAAACAGTTTCACCCTAGGAAAACAACATCACTTTTCCACTCTCCAATGTAAACATATTTTAATCCAGATTACTGATGTCAATACATAAATGAGGAATGTGAAGTAATTTTGGCTGTTTTTAAAATAAATTCCCTTTTTGGAAACTATTCCAGGCTGTTGTGTTTAAAGCTTTTCCGGCATATGTTATGATCTAATTTTGTATATGCGTAATCTGATTTTTGTGTCTGTATTTAATTAGTAGTAATTACAAACACTAAACTCATTCGAATGCTGTACAGGAACTCGATCCAGCGATTTCTCAAACACACATGTAGCGGAAAACATTTGCTGTTAAAATATTATCTAAACATCCATCATGTGTGATGATAGGAAACACACAATGACAAGACAATGAAGCAATGGAACAAAACGCAGGGGTCTTGAGACATTTTTTAAAGTGGAACTGTTTTTAACTCAACACACAATCTTAAACTCAATGCTCACGGTGCGAGATGCCCCAAAACAGCATGAATCAGCCACAGAACAGATGAAAAGTGTTTTTAAATAAAAAAAGGGTTTTTAAATTAGCATTTTAATTGTGTAACATCACGCTGGCAACGAGGTTGTTATCGCAACACCAGCAAAAATGTCAACATAAAGTAAAGCAAAAGCAATTTATTTAACTACAAGCCTTCCTAACTATTGGACACGACTAACCCCTTATAAGATTAGAATGTACTTAAAATGTATTTAATATTTAAAATAAGTCCTTTATAAGTCCTTCCAATTAAACAATATGCATTTTTCCAGGACCTTGTCTGTATTTATTTATATATAAAAATAAATACATAAACTTAACTCACTCAAAATAACGTATAACTTTAGCTTATTTATATATATATTTACTCTATTTTTTCTATTATTAATTACAGTTACATGTATCATCCATTTTTAATAAAACGCATCATATTCATCATTTTGTGCTCATTATATTCAGTCATATGAAGTTACTGGCCGTGATGAGTTATCTTAAATGACTCTGGGACAAAAAACAGATACAAAGAAAGAAAAGAGCGACATAAAAAGAGAGTTAACTAGAAGCAGCAGATCTAATGTATTATAAACCGTTCTTGATCAAGAATTCCCACAAGGCCTCCATCCTCCAGCACGCAAACTCATCATTTGCAACACATGCAACCTTATTTGTCCGGAGTTGTTCTTCCTTTAAAACACAGAAGAAGAGAGAAAGTCCAGAGAAGTCAATCTGAATAAATCCAACCAGCAGTTGTTTATTTAAACAAAAGTGGCCGAAAGCTGTTCTCTGCTATTATGCAAAAGCTAATAACATCGTCCTGTGGGAACACAAGCTTTAAATTCCTGAAACAAAGAAACGCAGGCCGATCGTAAATTAAAGCGAGTCTGAGGACTTAGTTGGCCACATAATTGAGGTAATAATGGGATAAAAGCAGGAGCCTGGCTTTCAACATGGAGTACATTAACAGCTAATAAAAGCATGAAAGGGGTAAATTAGGCTGTTGAGTCTAATGCCTGGCCTTACAGGGGCGTCTCTACAGTATATAGATAAAACTCAACAGATAAGCGGCTTTAAATAAATGGCATCTGAGAGGAGGGGGCGGAGTTTCCCACTGAGTGATGTCACAATCTGCTCTCCTTGACTCCAAGTCAAGGAATTTGTGTTTCAGTCACGAAAATTCAAGTATTTTTGTGTATTTTGTAAACTGTGTCTACAGATTTACATTTTACCACAGGTCGTGGTAAATTGTGTCTGACAAATAAAAATCTTTGACATGGTCTAAACTGTGGGAAAAAATGAGCCCAGCATCTTGTATTGTGAAATTCAAACATGCATGGCATGTTTATTTGTTCGTATGTTACAGATAATATCTTTGTTCACACCACTTATAAATCCAAACACAGCCTCAAACAATAGTGTACACATCTTATGATGTTACACATCACAAATGAAGAAAAAGCTACTTTAAATCTGTCAGCTCTGTCCGTTCAGAATGAAACACATTCCAAAAAATCAGATTGTAATCTGATTTCAAACCACATGTGCATGTGGTCTGGATTGTGTTTGTAAACTTTGGATTTTATGTGGTTTTTGTGCCCCTTACTAAACGGATTTGTGGTGAATGTGCAAAGAAAAGGGTTTTTGTCAGTGACAAAGTCACAGAGCAAAGGTTTCTATACGGGTGAATTCTAGAATACAACATTTCCCCTCTGTTACAAAAAAACAACAAATTCTTGTAAAATATGTTAAATAATTTGATGTGACAAAAACATTTTCAATAGACATTGGCTTAAGTAATACAAATTTACTAAAATTCAACTATTTAAAATGAGTATATGATAATACAGATACGCCCCCTCCCACCGTCACACGGCAACACAAGAGAGTGCATACATACAACATACACAAACAACTGTGCAACACGTGTGAGTTCTTGGCGCTGGAACACCATAACGCACAAAGGTCTGCGAGATCAAACCTGAAAAAACCACCGCCTGAGTTTGATCATCTGCAGACACCGATTTGTCACTTCACAGCGTCGCTAACAAGCTAGCGGCTGCCGTGGTGGCGATGCTAAATGAATTAAAGATGGTTGACATACTTTAATAGGTAGATCAGCTTTTAATTAGCCAATCGCGTGCTTTTTTCCCAGTGTTCACACGCAGACAGGAGCGCGGTGGAGACTTTTAGATGTGTGGCCTCTGACGGCGTCAGGGCAGTAATGGAAGGGTACGGCCCGTTTTATGTGCGCATGAGTGTGTGTATGTGTTAAAAACCTACCAGCGAGATGTTTGCCCATGTTCTCCAGTTCTTTGGAGAAAAGAGAGTCCTGAAGTTGTAGAGTGCGTCTGGACGTCTGAGGGCTTGTGCCTCTGATCGGCTTCACATCCGATGCCCAGACTGGGTGACGCTACAACACACGTGAGACACAGCAGAAAGTCACGTTAGAAGAATCTGGAGCTTTAAATTACACTTTTTTTTACATACTTCTTATGGTTACAACGCTGTGCCATATCTGTTATAATGAGGGCCAATTATTTTTTTAAGAGAAATTAGAAAAACACTGGAAACCACAGGGCTTTGGGATAAAAGTCTGTGTGGCGGCAAAGGCTGAACTTTTATTTGTGAACACAGGGCTAGACATTCAGTAGTGGTTAAAATATTTTGAAGTAACAATCAATAAACTCGGGGGACGCAAGAACCAATGACAGCGATCGTACAATTACTATTCTTCACCATAATATATTTAGCGGTTTTCAAGGATTAAGAAAACAGCTTTCAACTCAAAGCCACTGAGAATAAACTTTAATAATATACTGCACAAAAAATACATGAATGAAAATGAAAATCACATTGGTTTGTAATAATTTAGGCTTTGCTAACATGCATACTTGCCACACAACGTAATGAAGTATTGCATTTATTCCATGCACAAATCTGATTACTGGCCTGGCACTGGTAATTCTGTTGAAAAACATCACTTTAAACCAGTTTGAGGTGGTTTGCTGGTCTTAACTGGTTTAAAGTGAGTGAGCTAGTCTCCAAGCCCAACAAAACTGGTAAGAAGCCAATTTAAAACACCATAAACCCATTTTGAACCAAGACAAACATCTGAGTTCAGATGTTTGTCAGCAAAATAATGGGGTACAACTAAAAACTATTTTGACACTTTGTTTAAAACAGCAACATGAAGTTTAGGGAGCCACAGGTTGAGTACAAAGGGCATCGGCCCTGTCCAAACATGACATCAAGCAATATGTTTTGTAACAAGAGACAGTTATAGGTCAAAACTTCCTCTAACGCCAGACCACATACAGCCCACAAACACACACACGTACGCAGGCCAAGAGTTGTATTTTTTCCAGAATGTTATTGAGTGCAAGAAAAGATGCTAGAAACATACAGGCAAACATACAAACAAAAACATGTATGATTCCGGTTTCATGGCCCAAAATGCACTGTTAATTTAAACAAAGCAGAGGTCAGGTCATGTCCAACATAGAGACAGGAAGAACATACACACACACACACACACACACACACACAAACAGTCATTTGAACTCAACGAAACAAACTTGATGACATGCAAACCCTCAAAGCGACAGTCATCCAAACACACTGGGTAAAGATCTTTTCCCTCATGAGTGTTTTGACATTTTCCTATAGACAGCATCTGCATTTACATTAACAACAAATAAATACGACGGACAGTTTACAGATACAATTTTGGAAATTATGAGCTTCTGCTATGACATGTTTGTCAGTGTTATTCTGATTTTGAGGACAAATCAGTTTTAATGGCCTCTTACTGACAGAATCTGTTTAGATAAAGACACTTTATCAACAGTACCAGCCTAGCATAGATCTAACTAAAATACTGAAGCAATGCCTGGAATTTGCAATACATTACAGAAACCCTCAGCACGACTGTGGCTTACAGTGACAGTTGTTTTTATTAATCATAATGCATGTGTGGAACTCCAAACCAAAAGAGTCAAACTAGTTTGAAGCTCAACAGAACATTTGAATGTATTTCCTGTCTGTAATCCAATAGGATATAGGCTTTTTATGATAGCCACACAAAAAAGCCGTTGGCCGGTCCAATGGAGATGGGAAATTAAAACCACTTTCTTTTCACAAACACGGATTCGATTGCCTCAGTAATGACATCCACAACAAGTATAACTACAGACCACAATGCAACTGTCCACATCTAAAACTTAAGAGCGCGTGTGCACGCCTCATTGGTCGAGCCACTGGCAACCAACCCACCAATGAGCTCAGTCCTCACAACATCTTTTACTCAAAGGGCGTTTAACAGGGTTTTACAGCTGTGGAGTTTCTCTCATGCCACACACAGCCACAGAAAGCCACTGAAATTGTTTAAGCAGCGTCCAGTTCATCAGAAGCAGGTTCGAAAACCACAAGAGAAAGTTAGATTTACATTTGAGCTTTACATGAAAGAACAGCTCACGCATTCAATGGCAAAGGGAGTGAATTCAAATACACAAACCGGCCTCTTTCTTTTACCACATCAGGACAACACAGTCCTGGCTCGTTGCCTGATGTCACATCCTTGCGTTTTGGCTGTTTACGGACGCAGTCTCAAGCCACAGTGATGTTTAGCATATACAAAGAGAGCAGAGACTTGTGTTCTGCCCAGACCAACCTGCCACAGGCGAAATGAAGAATGACAGCCGGCCCTCGCGCAAAGAAAAAACACAGTTAACCACATTACCTCAGTCCCTCCATTATGGCTTTAAAACCAGCTGAAACCTTGCTAACGGGAAATGTTCTCAGAACGTTGGCTGACATTCTCTTAAAGTTTTCTCAAAGTTATCAGAAATGTTCTAGTAGAATTTTGTAATGATATATCAAGCCTCAAAAACAGTTATAAGTGAATAGTGGAATGTTTTAAAAACATGACAAAAATGAATTATTAACTTATATAACTTTTTTTAAAAGAAGCAATAAAGGTTTATACAGTGTCTCAAAATGGACATTTTGAATGTTTATAAAACTTTCAAAATAACATTTTGTTACTTAATGGAAGCGTAACCGAAACATTTTTACAACTTTGTTAGTTGGGAAGCATCTTCTGCTATTTGTTTGTTAGATAAGTGATGAAGAGCAACATGGATGAAAAATGAAGTTATTTTTCTTAATCTGTGTTTACGTCACGCCCTTTCTTTGAGTTTAAAACTTTGAGTGGAAGTAACTGATTTAATGTTCTTCCTGTTTAAATGTCTCGTGTCGTCTTTAATTTGAAGAAAAGAACTGATGTCTGCAGTTCATTCTGAAGCAATACTTTTGTTTACTATGATGGACAGATTTGCCATTTCACATTTGGTAATGGGAAAAACAAACAAATTGAAAACTGAAGAGCTACATTTGTTAAAAGCCGCTTGAAATGTATAAACAGCGTTTGTTGTGCCAATCCGTAAAGATGCATACAAACTGTCAGAACACATCTGCATGTATTTAATTTGTGTTCACTTTAGACTTCCATTTACAAAATCAAATGATTGCAAATTTAATTTATGTTCAATTGAATAGAAAATACTGCAGAAGACATGCATTGCCAGTCGCCATCTAGCCTCTGCACAACAGGCCGAAATTAAGTCTGTATGCTGGTTGGCACGGTCCCAAAGGAAACAGGAAATGGTCTATAACAAAACAAAATCTGAATAAACTCTACAGCATCACAAACTGTCTGCACCTGCACAAAACAACCTGCGGATCTCACTCAAGTTTAACATGCTGAAATGACAAGTTTAACATGCTGAAATGACTTCATCCAGCCAGTAACATTCTGAGGAGATTGTTCAAAACAGTCAACGTAAATCATGTTGAACACAAACATCATCGTGGATGAACTTTATCAACTTTGTAAAGTTTTATATAAAGATTTATTTTAGACAAGTTCAGACAGTTTTATTTTGGACAGGCCTAACCTAAGCTTAAAATAGTGCCTATAAAACAATGAACAACAATGATTACAATATCCTGGAGATCCGAGCGCCAACAACACAACTGATCACAGAATAAAACCACAAATAAAAGCTGCTTTTGGTTAGGACTGTTGCCATAACATAATAAACTGAAGATGCTTTTTTAAAAAACAAAGCGGCCTTTAAATATTCAATGATAATGTGGATCGCAATCAATAACCGACAAACAGACTTCCTCTCTTAAAAGTAAATCACAACCTATTAGCAGAAATGGAAAATAGCAAAATGCACGACATGTTTTTGAAACGCTTTGTTTTTGGGGCCATCAAAGGTGAATCATTTGCTTTGTTTGTTTGATCATTTTATGCCCCAGGATATAGAAAACCAAGCAAAAAGCAGATTTTTGATTTGCAATTGACAGAAAATTGAGCTCGCATGCTGGCCCATGTAAATGAGACGTGTGGTTGGTTGCATGTGGGCTTGTACGTTTGCATGCAGGCCTACAGTATGGACATTAAAGTCACTATGTGACCCAGATGTGGAAGACTAAGTTCTCAAGTTCAATGAACCCGGCAAATGGAAAAATGGATTTGTTCCATAGAAATGTGATTTTGTTTGTATAATACATAATTCTGCATCATGCAGTCTGTGTAGTAAAAATAATTTTCCTCATAAATAAACGGACCAATCAGACATATCCGTAAGGCCTTCATACAACAGTTTTCATTTTTCTCTGGCCCACACCAAGTCTGGTTCCACCAGTACATCAAACTCTCCTCAAGACTGTTTATTCAATATTACCACGGTACTACAAAAATCAAGTTTGAAAACCACATGAAAAAAATTATCTTTATTTATGATGGCTTGTGTTACAAAGCAGGCTAGAACCTCAGATTAGTTATATTGGGAGTTAAATTGTCACAACATAAAGTTCCTTATTTTCCTAGCATAAACAAGCTAATGGATGTAATTAGCTTATGAAAAATATCAAATACTTCCTTTTCACTTTAAGAATGAAATATGCACAGAGGGGTCCATTAAATCCCACCATCTGATTTTGGTTGCATGAAAGCTGGTATTTCATTACATTTACCCACAGGGATGATTAAAGGACATCACAATTATTATCTTAACCAACGAGAGCAAATCTGGCGCAGAACAGAATGAATAATTAACACTGAACATTAACATTTCCTGACGTTCTACATCCCATAGTGAACTATTACACCGCTGACTAAACAGGCCTGACAAGTTTAATTAATAGGAATTGTTAAATGAATTATAAACAAATGCAGCCCTCTGACCCATGCAGAATTCAATTAATTATGTTCAATGATACTAAAATTATACAAACAATTTATGTTTTGTATTGTGCCTGCAACAAAACTATATAATATCTTTAAAATGATCTTGATTTGAAGGCACATAAAATGCTTCAAAATCCAACTATTAGTTAAATAATAGGCCAAAAAATTCAATGACTCCATTTTTTCAATTGAAATGAAATTCAATGAAATTAAATTAATATAAAAAACATGGATTTTTGAATGGCACAATATCTCACAGCCAGATACAGACCATAAACCACTAGGAATGGATTTTCACAGATACTGAATCCAATAAACATCTCCACCCATCCTCAAGATCATTTATGGTGTTCAGAGCTCAGAAGATGGATCAACGCAGAAGATCCATCAGCATTATGTTTTGTTTTCTGTGCCATTCTGGGCAGCGAGGAGAACAAACCTCTGAGGACCTTTTAAAGTAACAAGCTGTTAGGAAGATAAATTGCATTTGCTTTTCAAATAGAGCCCAAAATAAGCAATTAAACAGAAAACAAGCACATTAAGATTTAAAAGCTGCAGTAGATGATCTGATCTTTTCACACCCATGTGGGAAACATTTGCTCTTAGTTCACTGGCATGAATTAATCTATAGACGACGGGGCCTCTTTCACACTCTGTCTCCTACGTTCTTTCAGGAATAGAGGCAGGTCTTATAAAAGCAAGCCAAAGTAAAGAGAGACTTTCTGTGGGAGAAAGCAGACCAGAGTATGCAGGAGGCCCTAAACCAGGGTGGGCAAAGACTGTGACACAGTGGCCTCATTAGCTGTTAAACAGTACATGAGGGGCCTCATAGTATAATTAGGGTAACTGATTATATGGTATATTCTGCTTTGATTGGTTCATGTATATTGTATTGCTCCAAATCAATAAAATATTTTTACTATCATTTACATTACATTGATGAATGAAACATTTACATTATTTTTACAGAAACGTGATTTCTTTGTAAAATATGTGAATGATAGGACAATTGCTTGAAGTATTGGTATACAAAAAAAACTTAAGAGCAACCAAACACATTCAGTGTTTTCAGAGGTGAGAGGGCTGTACTCATGGTTGCCAGCAAAATACTATTGCCAAACTGCACACAACAAAACTTTAAATGTGTGGTTTGGAGTTTTCAGACTGGTTGATATTTTCTATCTTAAGCTTGGCATGTATGTTTCTACAGCAAGGAGCTCTTGAATGCCAAATCATTTTGGTGATAATTGGCCCAACATGTCTGCTCCACACAGCTTCAGGAGGGCATTGTTTACTCTGGAGAACAGTTCCTCGGGAACATTGCGAGAAGGCGGAGACAAAACGGAGACAAAACGCCTCACACGCCCAAGACAAAAGTCCTCCGCTCATAAGCCGCCACTCTCAACTCTGCCAACATCTACCAAACATTTTTCCAACACTTTTCCACTATAATTATAACTTCTCTCTCTGCTGATAGAAAAATAACAACTTTGTGACGGGTTACAAAGAGTTTGTGGTTGCCATAGTGACAGAGACCTGTATACAGTTAAGTTCTCATGAGGTTTTGTGAGCGTTCTTCTGCGATGTCAGAATGCAGGGAGAGTCTTGTTATTGTGTTCCACACTGGAAATTTCTTCTGGTCTCTGGTGGTTTTTGTTGACAGCTTTGATAAAATGGGGGATTTCTGCAACACAGGTGTCCTCGGTGACCCCACTCTCAAACGTAAACGAACACTATTCCATCAACAACATGATAGTCATCGAGGGAACGCAACTCTCGTGTGTTTTCTCACCTCATCAGCCAGGATTGTGTTTGTCCAAACCCTTTTAAACAGCAGCTTCAATCAGACACAATGTAGTTGTTAGAATGCGTTGCTAACATTTCCATTACGTAGCAAAATGTTAAAAAGGTCAAAACGGACATTTTCTTAACATTATCGCTTTGTTATAAGAACATTATTTAAACATGTTTAAATTCTGTAATGTTTTTCAAATGTTCCAATAACAACTTAAGATTACATTTTGTGATATGTGATACATTATATTAAAAATTTCACTTACATTACTGCTAAAGAACTTTTACAGAACATTAGCCAACAATATGAGAACGTTTCCTGCTTGCCTGGGAGGTCTTGTTGATTGTTTTGCTAGGGGAACGTCCCCTCTAGGTTGACAGGTGGAGAGACAAATAGTCAAGTCACGCCTGAGCCAGTCCGCCCAAAAGAATGACCTAAGCGGTTTTAACTGTCCCTCTGACAGCTTCACAATGGAGATGATGCGATAGACGGCAATGACTGAGGGAAAGTGATAATAATAATAGTATAAGAATAATAGTTTTCTCTGCGTGAGGATCACATACCTGCCCTGTCACCTGAGAGGCCATCTGTACATCTTCTGCTGCCGGTAGTTTTTCTGTCACTGTGGTTAATGGACCTGTTCCAAAAGCAAAAACGCACAGGGTTTACCACACACACCTACACACACACACACACACACACACACACACACACACACACATACATACATACACACATACATACACACATACATACACACATACATACACACATACATACACACACAAAACGCTCCCACACTGAAGGGGCCTCAGGAGAAACAATGGAGAGATTTGGTTTCTGCACAGTAACAATGAGTGACTCACAAACAAAAAACTAATTTTTGTGCACCTGCCCCTTGCAGCAGACAGCATAACATAATACAAGACTCACATAAATCTGATCTGTTTGGATATGGTGTGTGATTTAGGAGAATTGTGAGACAATGGGAGTAGAAGGCAGGGTGGGGTGTATTGCTTGGGAGGTATTTACAGGGCCTCATATCATGCGATGGACCTGTGATGAGTGGAGCCTCATCTACTAAGGTTCTTGCATTAAAAAACAAGCAATAAAATGGTATAATCTTATAATGTCATCATTTTAGAAATTCAATGGGTTGGTGGAGAGTGGGGTGGGCAGGGTCTTTGGTACTCACAAGGTATTTCTGGCACGGCTTGCTCTGATACATGTGGTTGTGGTTCTTCTTCTGATCTTCCAGGATTGAGGCTGTCCCCCTGAAGCCTAGCAAAATACAAAACATCAGTGTAAGAAAAACAGCTTTTGTTTCATACGAGCATCTTGCGTATCTTCTTAGTTATGATAAGAGCGAGATAAGAGACCGGTGAAAATATATCATGTTACATATATCATCCAATTACTAAAACAATGGTTTTAATTGTTCCTCTAACTTATAAAATAATATTTGTGATTTTTTTGTGTAAAGGAAACGTTTAAGGGAGAATAACTAGCGTCTGTCAAGCTCCAAAAATGACATAAAACACAAGGCTTAGTCTTACTGACTAAATTGCCCCTTTAGGGCAGCAAAAATACTCATCTGTGCTTTAGCAAATAAACAGGTTCAACATCAGACTGTGTGGCCAAGATCATACCAGGTGAATTGAGTAGGAACAACCAATTAAAATGTTCCAGACTCACAAATTTCCTAAAGGACTGGAAAATGAGGACCTACAGCGAGGTAATTCTCATACTTTATTTCTTAACAATGCTGTATTTTGGAGTGGGTTGTCCTCAGAACTGTAAATCACCAAACACAGCACTTAGCAAATGATAGGCTTGTTTCACATCACATCTCTCAGCGATGCCATTGCGTGCCTGTTAGTAGTCAGGCCGGCTATTGAGCAAGATGACACAAAAAAAACAACCACAATTAATGCTGACTTTATGTAATACAGAATGAGGCCAGTATTCAGATTACTGCTGCAAATTCAAGATTCAGACACGACTAATAAATCACAGAATCTGCTGGATAAACTTTGTAAGATTGCAAGAATTTGACACCCCTAATGTTCAGACTGCTGTTAGGCACTGTGTCCTTCACTCATTGGCCACTTGAGATAACAAATGTCCAGATAAGAGGGTTCCTGCATCTTAAATCCTGCCTTAAAAGGTTCCTCAAGTAGTCACATGCCCAGAAAGTGAGAAGAACAGCTGAGATATGAGAAGTGAGAAGAACTAGAGATATGGACATCAATTTTGGCAACAACTTCTTTAGCAGCTTAAGAAAGGTCTGTGTGATACAGAGTGTGTGTGTGTGTGTGTGTGTGTGTGTGTGTGTGTGTGTGTGTGTGTGTGTGTGTGTGTGTGTGTGTGTAAAATGTGCAATTACAATACCAAAGAGCAAGTCTCCTGAGGAACAAACCCTAGTCTCAAGAGTTTCAGATGAGATCTCAATATGAACTCAATGACTTCTCATCAAGTCTCCCAACATCAAACTACTGTAACTGCTAAGTCGTTCAGAATCAAACCATTTACCAAATGCATCCATGGTAAAGTTGATACTTTAATAAAACATACTGAAAACCCCATTAAGGCTCCTGAGCTATGAAAGAGCAATACAAATTTCAACTCGTTCATGTTCAGCTTTGTCTGCAGTCTTTGAAAGATGAGCAGATCTTGTCTGCTGGCTCTCACACAGTAGGTAACTGTATGGAGAGTCACTCATTTACATGGAATTCATGCAGAACTTCACGGTCGAGTGTCGACTTTGAAAAGCACCGTTGTGTATCTTGTGCTTCGCTTTCCTGGAGTGATGCAGTCGATTCTCTGCCAAACAACCCGCAATCATCTTTTCCAGGGATACAGGACATCTCAGCCTGATTATGCCTGGCTAACGGGGAATATTCTCAGAATGTTGGCTAACGTTCTCTAGAGGTTTTAAAGAAAGTCTTTGCAGTAAGTTTAGCAGAACTTTTATAAACATTAATCATCATATATATTGAAACTGTTATTCTGAAGTTGTCAGTGAAACATTTTAAAAACTTTACACATTACATTTATAAACATTACAGAATTAGCAAAAGGTTCTTATAAACCTAGCAATAACAATAACACAATGTTAAACATCAAAAATGACATTTTTAACATTCCTAAAACATTTTCAAAGTTTTGATTACTTTGTTACATTATAAAACATTTTTACAACATAACATTATTAGCTGGTTGCTAGCATTATTGTGTGTCCAGAATTCAGTGCCCTACTCTCAGCCAACAATGTTCAGCCAACAATGACTCCTAAACATTTACGAATTACTGGCACGGAAGTGAGTTTTGGACGTGTTGCGGTAGTGAAAACTATGTCTGACATTTCACACAGCCAGAAAGCTCAGTTCTGTCCTAGATAACCATCCAGGGTGGGCCGTATCCACAATCCTGCGTGTTTAACCAATGGTATAAACAGCCAAACTTCCACATTGCCGTGATAAACAGCAAACAAACAGTGATTATGTGATAAGCGTTTGGCTAACCGACAACGAGAAGATGCGTTTGGGATCTCGCAGACTGAAAAGAATGTCTTATGTGTCTATTGTGAGTCTGATAAGAGGCAGAAACGAAAGAGCCAAACAAAACAGATCTGAATAGATGTTGGAGCGTGGCAGCCATCTGACCCAACAGATTTGGTTTATCAAACTCTGGCATCGGACACAATCGTCCAATCGTAGCCAACAGTGTTAATGTGATCCCTCGGCCCAGATGGATAACATAACAGGAAGCATGTCCAAAAAACAAGTGATAATGGAGACTATCACAGCTTGTGGGCCTTGTGAATACAAGCAGATTTTGGTCAACACTCTTAAGACAGACATGCGAGATCTGCAGGTAGTTTTAAAATTAGACCACAATTCAAAGTCACCTTCTGTAAGTGTGATAAATGCCCTGCATTTCTTCTAAGTATAATCATTCAACTTTAACAGAGATTAACTCCAGATTGCTGGATTGCAATGGGAGGCCCTGAGAAAATGTTCTCAGAACATTGGTTAATGTTCTCCCTAAGTTCTCTCAGAGTTATCAAAAAACTTTCTTGCAGTACAACTTTTTTAATTTTACATATATCATACCTCAAAAAGGTTATTCTTAAATCATGTTCTTTTAACCACACAGTAACGTTAATATAATTTCTAAAAAACAGATGTTTTCTCTGAGTGCAATAATTCCCCTTAGTCACAGATAGGTTGTTGGAATGACGGGTGGTCCTCAGATATCCCGGCTGAAACGGATTCGGTTGAGCCCTCCTAGCAAACATTGGTCAGCGTATTTGACTAAGATGTATTCCACAGTCTTTAAGGGGGATCTAAAGATAACATTGTTCACATTGTCTGTACAGCTTGAGGTTTGTCATGGGAGACTGTACTGGTCAGAGGTTAAGTCATTGAGGAGAGCAGAGCAGGTCGATCATCAGGTCAATATTTACCTTGCACACCTTGAGCAGATGTTCAGAGTGACTTTGGCCTGCGGCTCTGAAGAGTACGAGCTCCGGCCCTGACTGAACTTACTGCCAGACGGCAGCAGGCCAGTGACTCCCTCCATACGGAGGTCGTCTAGATCCTCTGAGAGAGAGAGAGAGAGAGAGAAAGAGAGATCTTCATGAGATCTTAACTGTTGTTCTCTGTTGGAAAAAAACAGCAATTTTCAGTTCAAAATGTTCAAAAACAGCAAATTTCCTGGTCACTTGTTTTTTGCTGCTTAGTAAAAACATTTGTTGGTTTAAAATTGCTTACAGTGTTTTTAGGCTTATTTTCTTACCTCACAAATAAACATAATTGTATTATTATATTGTATTTAAATATTGTTTTAAACATACTTAAAAACATCTACTGAGGGTTCAACAACAACATTTTAGCAAATTACAAAAACTATTTCAAACAAATGTGTCTTCCTTCAGGTTCTTTATTCTTTTTCCAGAAAAAATAGAAATTGTTTCTTTGCTGTATTGATTCTCTTAAGCCAGTTCAACCAAGTACAAGTCTATAACTGGGCTCACTGGGTTCTAAAGTGTTCTAAAGCTGAGAGTTACAGGCTGAAAAAGCCGTAGCCCTCATCCTCAGCCAACCCTCTCAGCACTCACAGAGGCAGTCATTACAACAGCGATTACTGACATTATAAACACACCGAGACATGAGAAGTGAAATACGTGGAGAGAGATAAACAAAACAGAGCTGAGCCGGGCAACTCAATACGCCCTGAGGTCACTTCAAACTCCCTCCCAGCATCTGCTCCCAGCACGGCTGCCTGTGTCCGGCTAACAGGTGTGGAGAACCGAGGGCTTTATGCAACATCTGTTGTTCTACAGTACAGCTCTTCAATACGCTACAGGGTCGCTGGATTAAAGCTGGTTGCTTTCCACAGTTTCCAGTTGAATTATATGTGTGTACGACCTGAAGTGGTTTTAACTGGCTAAATAGAGACCTTTAGCACGTGATTTGCCTGAACAATTTAATCCTGTCAAATAAAATCTATAAATATGCAAAAATATAGATAATATTAATGAATTGATGTAAAGGTACAAATGTTTTTAAGAATCATTTAAGCAAAGAAACCAACCATAAAAAAACATATTTAATATGATAATTATAATAATAATAATTTATTATTACTACAAGAAAGTATCACAAGTTCTAGGCTTTACACAG
>JBAJNP010006789.1:0-24508 GCA_036877545.1 Yasuhikotakia modesta | reverse complement strand
TGTCGGAAGAGGGCGCACCGCGGCTCAAAATGTTTTTTATTGTTTGTTTCAATGGCATACACTGGTTTAAATGAAACACATCTCCTTGTGATTGTTGTGTTTAACCCACATAATCTCAGCGTACTGCGAGCTGCCGATTGGACTCATATTTGAGTTGGTTTAAGGAACCGGAAGTACCAAAGTGTTAACGGACCAATGATTTCCTCTGTCTTTTCTAGGTCCCTGTTTTATTTCTGTTGTTGAACTGACTAGCCCGCTGGTCGTTATCGTACTATTAGCAGTATACGATTTCCAGCCGGGAGAGGACTGCCACAGCTCTGACAGGTACATAACATCATGCGTCTCTCTACAAGCATAATAATAAATGAAAAATAAAAGCCGGGGTTTTGTACTTTAATGTATAACGTGCAAACTGGCGCTAAAATAAGAAAAAATGCGTCTGTTTATATGGCTCGGTAAGGCGATGGAGAGCTAGCAGGCTACAGTTAGCCGTCAGTGCTGGTAAGCGTCAGTTAACCTGCCCAGTTTCTAGCGCTGGCAGTCAGTCTTAACCATTGATTTTGACAGATCAGTGAACAAACGGGGTCCTGATGCCTGTTATATCAGTTATCACATGAATCATTGTTTATATTATATGGGCTAACCTTCAGCCTGACGCCGAAACACTGGCCCAAGGTTAGACAATGTAGTATTTTATAATCATATGGATAGATCAGGGTTGCAGTCCGTACTGTATCCTGTTTGCCATTGAGATAAGCACCGTGTCGTTTTCTGTTTCTATGGGGGTTGTTTGATTTGGACATTGTCTGCTTTGCAAGCAGCTCAGCTTGTGGTCTGGGATTTGTGTTCATTCTGCGTCTCGTTTTTTGGTGTGTGGCTTAGAAAAGCAGATTTTCCCTATTCGTTTGTCCTAAAAATGCGAAACATTTATCGATAGGATGCTGTTACGTGTCTGCTAAAAGCTTCCCCTGTTCTTATGGTTACCTAGAATAAAGTATTAAAGTATCACGAATATTGCACATATTTGTTGATTTTCTTGCACCTGTTTGTCAAATCCAGGCCGCTTGTGGATGTAAATATGTTAACATCAGCTCTCTAATGTATATGTTGTGTTTTATCATACAGACATGATGCATCAATATTCAATACATCTTATTTTCATATAGCATTGAAACAGGTTGTGTCGAGCCATGGCGTTCAGCAAAGGTTATCGTATTTATCATAAACTGGACCCGCCTCCATACAGTGTGATTGTGGAAACCAGGAATCGAGAAGAATGTCTGATGTTTGAGTCTGGAGCTGTTGCTGTACTCTGTAAGACTATTTTAATGTTATTGTATAGCATCATAACATTATAATGAGTAAAACTATAGACTATTAGGAAGTCTATGAATACATGCTGTATGGCTTGCAAGTGAATGTTTTGCTGTTATCCACAGCGGCAGCTGAGAAAGAGACGATTAAATCCGCATACACCAAGATGCTGGATGCTTATGGTATCCTGGGAGTTCTTCGTCTTAACCTTGGTATGTTTGTCATCACAACAAATATAAATCCCTTTTGACGCCGGATTAAAGGGACAACCCTGATCTTTTTAATGATAGTAGACCTGAAATTTCATCAAAACACTGACTTAAATGCCTGGCAAAATATTAATTAACAGGGTGGTAAATGCAGTAACAACAGTTATTATGTTTGTCTCATATTAACTGATTTCGGATTAACTGATATCTGATTTACTGTCTTCTATAGGAGATTCTATGTTGCACAGCCTGGTGGTCGTAACCGGCTGCAGTTCCGTCGGCAAAGTCCAGGATTCTGAAGTTTTCCGAGTTACTGGCACAGACTTTGTCTCTCTTAAGAACGATCCTTCGGATGAGGACCGGATCGCAGATGTCCGGAAAGTCTTAAACTCTGGCAACTTTTATTTTGCCTGGTCCTCCAGCGGCGTGAGCCTGGATCTGAGCTTGAACGCCCACCGAAGGGTCCGAGAAGACACATCCGACAATCGATTTTTCTGGTGTGTTACATTTTTTAACCTTCATAGTTGTCTTTTACTTTTTGTAGAGGTAGATATGTTTTCCATATGGCAGAGGTAGATATGTTTTTCCAAATCCATATGGAATTTTGTGCAGGTTATGTATGTAATACATCACATAATATACCTCATATATAATCATATATGACATTTACAGGAATCAGTCCCTGCATCTTCATCTCAAACATTATGGGGTGAACTGTGACGACTGGCTGTTGAGGTTGATGTGTGGAGGGGTGGAGATCCGCACCATATACGCTGGGCACAAGCAGGCCAAAGCTTGCGTGATCTCCCGGCTCAGCTCGGAGAGAGCGGGCACTCGTTTTAATGTCCGGGGCACGAACGACGATGGCCAGGTGGCCAACTTTGTGGAGACCGAACAGGTGTGCCAACACTGTGATTAGTCACCCTCAAGTAACCTTTAATCTCACTTCCTTGATTGTACAATGCATGGGATGCTAATCCACTACACATTATACTGATGATTATTTGTATATGTTTTTTTTACGTTACCCACAGGTTATTTTTCTTGACGACAAAGTATCATCCTTCATACAGATCCGAGGATCAATACCTTTGTTCTGGGAGCAGCCGGGTATCCAGGTACGGTTAAAGCCCTAAATCGATACTGAAATTGAAATGTAACCAAATCACATTGAGACACATTTGTATTGTCCTCCGCTGAGCTTGTTGAAACCCCGCTGAGTGCTCCTAATGAACTTATTCTTGTGTTTCCACTTTGCCACGCACGGCCAACGCTGACCCATTTTATTCATATTATCAGAACCCGTTACAGGGGATTTTGTTGCAGCTGAATCAAAGTCGACAATCAGATCCTAAAGGACCTCATAGGAACCAGGTGGTATTTCAAGGGTTTAGTTCTATCTGGTGAATGATCTGTTCTTTGCCGCAAAGGGTTTGTGCAATGTCAGTTGAATAAAGTTAAGCTGTCCGTGATTCAATCAGTAACACATTCGGATAAATTTATTGGCTTCTTGTGAAATCCAATTAGATGCCAGAAAGCAGGTCTTTCTCCTGACATTGCACAGACGATATCGTCGTTGCTTTTAGTGGGAAGCTGGTAAGATGACCTTTTTAAAGGAGTAGTGCTCCCAAAAATTGACAATACTATTGTCTCGGCCCTGTTTACTCACTTTCATGTTGTTCCAAAACTTCAAACATTTAATTGTATAGAAAAAATAGCTGCATGAACATTATTCAGAATATCTTTCTTGGAAAACATAGAACAATATTGATGTTCCAAGAAAGAAAGTCATACAGATTTGGAACGATGTGAACGTACTGTAAGTACACGATGACTTCAGAGCTGATGAAGTAATACATTGACACCACAGTCTGTGGTTTGTAAAGGTTTAAAACGTAACATTGTCTGTATGTAGTGCATTGGTTTCAGTGCAGTGTTTGTCTGCCACAAAGCAAAGAGCAAAATAAAGCAGGAACGCCACAGGATACCTTTCTCTGCTCCAAGGAAGCTCAGGGTAACGTGAGCTTGTCTCTGCTGCCATTCTGTATGTGTAAAATATTAATGACAGGGACCTGCAGAAGGAACAAACAGAATTGGGTGGGACTCGCATACAGAGTCAGGTGGCTAAACATTGAATCTAAACCATTTGGATGTAAGATCTTGTGTAAAAATAAATGATTCAGAAAGCATCAATTGAAATGTACTACTTTAGAAAGCTCTTGTGATTAGACAGTGAACCAATTGTATTGCGAAAGAGGAACCAATTGTTTTGAGAAGGCGTGGCTGTTATATTGAGTAAGTTGTTGCATTAGCTGCAGGAAATGAGAAGTTAGTTATAGCCTGGAGGTTAAAAAGTCCTCTGTATAGTTAACCTTTTATGGCTGTAGGTGTAAAGATACATAACAAAACATTATGCTAAAGGATGTGAGAGTAATCGGCCAAATGTCAAGCAGAAACATGCCATTATTTAACTTCCTGTTGCTAGTAATAGCTCCAACTGGCATAAAAGGTTTAAGCTGTTATCTAAAGCACAAATCATGTCTGTCTGGCCGGGTTTCTGTATGTAAATGATTGTTTATTTTGCTGGTGTGACTGGTGTCTCCTCAGAGATTTTAAGGCTTTACTAATCTTACAAAATGATTCCTGGTGCCTCCACTTCAGCCTTAGCCTGATGTTCTCAACCTGAACATTTCTTCAAATTTCACTTCAGAAGACGATTCAGACTTAAATCTGTCTCTTTATCTGTTTACTTTGTGTCTTTTTCTCTCTCAGTAGCTTAATTTCTTCGTATCTTAAATGTAATGCTAAATGCTGATTTCGTATCTTCTGTCTTTGTAAAAAGGTCGGATCCCACCGCGTGAAGCTGTCACGTGGTTTCGAAGCGAACGCTCCGGCGTTCGAGAGGTAATTACAGTTTTGCTGGTCTCCCATGGGGCTCGTTCCAATATCCAGTTTTTCTGGTGTTCTAGTGCGCACAATCCGTTTTAATCCTGGCATGTAACGGCATGCAAAACTACGTATTTTTGAAAGCAACTAGTCAGTGTTTGTTTGAGTTTAAAACATTGGATGTGTTGTCGTGTACAGAAACAGTTTGACAGGAGTCTATCTTTAGCTTGACGTTTCTTCTTAGAAAGGAAGCTTGTGGTAAACTCTGAAAAAAGGCATGACTTACGACACAAAAGAAATGTCCTTCTGCAAGCTAACAGAAATCAATAATGATCAATAACAAATAATGTTGATTTAATTAAAGAACTTTAAAATAGGGTAACTGGCTAATATTTAGCAAATAAATTGACAAAATAAACTTAATGTTGTCATAGTTCACTGTCATAGTAAAAATGTAGAGCTACAGTTTATTCAGCATCTGTGTTAGGTTGGGGCAATGACATCATCAATGACTAAGGACATTCTCCCCCAGTACATAAATACCATACAAAGAATACAAGTATCAGTTGTAATTCAACACTGATCTGAGATCTGTTGTTCTCACATAGATTCAGATCGGCATTAAGAAAGCTTTTAATCTTAAATGCATGTCAGGAACTTAAGTTCAGCAGTGTCTCGATTCAATCTCAGTCAGACTCTACCAGGCTGGGCATGCTTCATTCATCATGAGTCGTGTTATTCCCTGGAGTGCTGAGTCAGGTCGTGATGACAGTGGAAGTTGATGCAGACAACACATTTACTTCCTCCTTAGTTAATCTGATTCATTGACCTGTGTACCCTTGAATTCAGACGTTCAGATGTTTTTCTGGTTAATAAATTATTGATTTATTTGTATATCTCTTATTTAATTGGCTGCTGTGTGTGATGTCACCTGTCCAGACACTTCAGCGCTCTGAGGAGGCTGTACGGCAAACAGGTGATCATCAACCTGCTGGGGATGAAGGAGGGCGAGCACATGCTCAGCAAAGCATTCCAGGTGATTGGCTGTTTAAACATCCAGCAGTGTTCTGATTGGACGAACCGCAAAGCTTTTCCTAAGCCACCTGTCAATGTTGCTTTTGTGTAAAGACACATTTGTCTTCACCCACAGAGTCACCTGAAAGCATCAGAACATGCCAACACAGTGAAAATGGTGAACTTTGACTATCATCAGATGGTTAAAGGAGGAAAGACAGAGAAGCTCAACACTGTTATGAAACCTCACATCAGCAAGTTTCTGGAAGAATGTGGTTTCTTCAGCTACTCGGCAGAGACCGGCATTCAGAGGTGAGGTGATGTACTGTACCTTACTGTACTTTACTGTAGCTGCTGTGCAGTACAGTATGGAACCGGTTGTGGGGGAAGAGCCAGTCATGTGACTTACGTGAGTGTGTTTTGGAACATTTTTAAACTTGTTGTTTATTTAATGTTGAGCCATACAGCAAAAACATGCACTAAGGTTTTTGACAAGTCAGATTTACATGTAGACATTGTGACTGACGATGGCCTGTGTAGATAATCTCAAGATCAGCCTAACTGATATACAGTGAGGGAAATAATTTATATACAGTCCTTTTTGTCCATCACAGATGTCAGACAGGGACCATCCGCTCCAATTGTCTGGACTGCCTGGACAGGACAAACAGTGTCCAGGCCTTCATTGCACTTGAGGCAAGTTCTGTTCACTCACCACAACATCTGACTAAGTTTACTATTTTTAAAGTATTAATCGTGGCTTCTTGGCTTGTCTACTGCTTTCATTCATGCGTTTATTTCATATAGCTGATTTAACTAGGTAAAAATAACTAACAAAAATCAATCAATCAGAATCAAGGACCAGCACTGTCCTAACAGCACTGGCTTTGGTTATTATTTATGTGTTATGTCTCTATTGTACAGATGCTTCCAAAGCAGTTGGAAGATATGGGCCTGACAGAGAAGCCTCAGCTGGTGGCACGATTTCAGGAGGTCTTCCGCTCCATGTGGTCCATAAACGGAGACTCAGTCAGCAAGATCTATGCAGGCACTGGCGCTCTGGACGGCAAGGCTAAGGTACGTCATAGCAAAGTTACTGCTGCTTGACCCGAGGTTACTCCAGTTGAAGTGTGTCCTGTAATTAATGTGGTGTAAATGTGTGTTCACACTGAAAGCGGTTTGCAGCAGAAATGCATCCAAATCCATTTTTAATGTGAACTGGCCATCCGATCTTTGAAGCTGTGACAAACAGTTTAGCTCTATCCAAATGAACTGAAATAGGATATTCTCAAGTCTAATGAGTGTGTAGACAACATAAATGTTTAGCTGAGACACAGATACTGCCCTCAAAACGCTCCTAACAATGTATTTAAGGGGCAAATATTGCATTTTGTGAATAAATTAGCAAACTATGGCAGTCAGATTATGAACACAACTTAACCATCCTATTATCCTCAATTTACCCTCAATTTAAAGACCCCAGTAATTTAAACCTCCAGAATATGATTTTTACCCAAGTTTGTGTGTCAACTACTTTGTTTATTTGTTTACTACCTAAAGAGCCGTTAAAAACAAGCCAAAAGATGATGCCAACCAAGAATTTAGAAACATTAAACATTGACCATAGATAATAGGAGGGTAAAGTCACAATAGGAAAACATGGTGGGTTTTTGATAAGTTAGGGCATTAAACACATATTAAGCGAATGAGGGTCTGTGGTGACCTCAGTATTGTGGTTTCTGATCCATTTTTCACTCTATAAGACTGCTGCTCTTTAAACTCACGTCTCTGCTGTTTTTTTCCTGCTTTCCTCTCGATGTTCCTCTTCCTGTGTGGTAAGTGGACAGTAGCTAGTTGTGTATCTGAGTTGTGATGTTTATGTATTTTGTCCACTTTAGAAGAAACTCTGCTTTGTGTTTCTTCTGTTCTGTGAGGGAGAGAAACTAGCAGCTGGTGATGCTGTCAGCTTTAATTAGGCCTTGTTCCAAATCTCCTTAAAAAGACTGTAAATGTCTCCTAGAGTCGCTGAACAAATCTATGCTAAATCATCAAATGTATTTCTTTGTCTTTTTAAATATATATGCATGAATGTTTTAATACATTTAGCAATTGTTCCCCCCTATTGAACTATTTTGTTCTTATTTATTACTCTGTAGGGTGGAAAGCTGAAGGACGGGGCTCGGTCCGTCACCAGAACAATCCAGAACAATTTCTTCGACAGCTCCAAACAGGAAGCCATTGACATCCTGAGACTGGGCAGCACCCTGAACAGTGACCTGGCAGATAAAGCGCGTGCCCTGCTCACCACCAGCAGTCTGTATGGTACGATTTACCACAGCCCCACTTTACCTCAGAGAAACATTACAAGTGACATTAAAACATTTACTTTGACAACATAGGTCATTTTAAATGTTCAAAAATGTGTTACATGATTTAAGTAATTTAATAGCAGTTAATAGTAATGGTTATTTAAACAGTATATTTTTAGTAGTTTTAATTTGTAGTTTAATGCTGTTGAGACACCTGTATTCTGTTCTTATCTGTTTTTAAAGTCAGACTTACAAAAACTTTTTAAATTAACAGCCTTGATAAAACGTATGTAAATACCTGCTGTTAAACTGCTTTGGATAAACACATCTGATTAGATATAATTTAATATATTTTAAATATATTTTAGGTTTAATGTAAATGCATTGCACAGGTAAAAGGATTTGTAATATATGTGAGATGTTTATTTGATTTTTTTTTGGAGGAAAGGTCTTTTTGAGGATTGTGGAGTAAATCTGCTTTGTTGGGTTGATTCAGTCCTGTGAGGCTTTATTAAAGATAAATTTCCTCATCGTTGCATGTTAATCTGCAGCTGCAGGCTGCGTCGCGTGTGAGATTAGCGCTGTTATCTAACGGCTAACTGCTAACCTCGCTGTCTCTCCTTCTCTCCTCACTGCTTACTGCAGTCTCAGAGCCCATTTTACAGTCAGGTACAGTATACGCTGACCAGCCATAAATCATAACTGTTTATGGGTCTCATTTATTTTGACACCTCTGACATTGTGTCCTTCCATCTGTCATTTGTTGTGAAGTTTTGTGGTAAATGCATCATGTTGTGTCCAGCTTTTAAGGGCAGAATTAGATCTGTCTGGTGTGTTTCGATCGATGTCATGTTCAGTGCTTGTTGGTTGTCCGTTTCTACATGGTTTCATATCACTAAAACACTTTTCAAGCTTCTAAACGTTGCTGTTTGTAACCTTTGTCCTTGTTTTCAGCCTCTCCCAGGGTTCTGCTGGGTATGTGTCAGAACCACTACAAGTACACGCGACCCAAGAAGATCAGGGTGTGTGTGGGAACCTGGAACGTAAATGGAGGCAAGCAGTTCCGCAGCATTGCCTTCCGTAACCACACGCTCAATGACTGGTTGCTGGATGCCCCCAAGAAGGCCGGACACCCGGAGTTTCAGGGTACGTATTGATGCAGTTCATGCAAATGACAAACTCTTCCTTTACAAGGTATTTCTTGGTAACATAGAATAATATGTGTGTACACATAACAATATGTGTAGCTCCGAAGATAACTTAAACGTTATTTAGGAGATTCATGAGATGTTTTGAACCTCCAGATGGAAAGTCAAACCCCGTGGACATATTTGCTATTGGCTTTGAGGAAATGGTGGAGCTGAATGCAGGAAACATCGTGAGCGCAAGGTAAAAATCGGCCTTACGTCACAGATTTGACGGTTCTCTGGTGGTAGTTACGCAGTAAGCAAATGTGAATTTCCATGTGGTCTGGGGTTTTGTCCTACACAACATGCATTTCTTTCCAACAGTATTTGAGGCTGAATATTTATTGATGTTTTATTTTAACTCTTTCCTCTTTGGCAGCACCACCAATCAGAAGCTGTGGGCTGCAGAGCTGCAGAAGAACATCTCACGAGATCAGAGATACGTTCTCCTGGCCTCCGAGCAGCTGGTGGGTGTGTGTCTGTTCGTCTTCATACGACCTCAGCATGCGCCTTTCATCAGGTATATATTTACACACCTTTGCCATCAGTAATAATTTACAGTATATTTACAGTATACAGTCATTTAATCATTTATGCAATCATTTAAAAGTGGTTCCTGTATTTTTTCTTCAAATAGGGATGTTGCGGTCGATACAGTAAAGACTGGAATGGGCGGAGCCACTGGCAACAAAGGGGGTGTGGCCATCCGCATGCTTTTCCACACCACAAGTATCTGCTTCTTGTGCTCACACTTCGCCGCCGGCCAATCACAGGTCAAAGAGAGGAACGACGACTACAATGAGATCACGCGCAAACTCTCCTTCCCCATGGTAAACATTTTTGACGTAAATAAACCCGATAGTTCGGTTCAGTTTGGTTGGTGTGTGTGAACATTCTGGGTCGTCAATTTCAGGGTCGTCTGTTAGACTCCCATGATTACGTGTTTTGGTGCGGAGATTTTAACTACAGGATCGGTCTGCCCAACGAAGAGGTGAAAGATCTGATCAAACAGCAGAACTGGGATGCGCTGATCGCCGGAGATCAACTGGTGGAGCAGAAGAATGCTGGACAGGTACTGCTGGACGTCTGAATAACTGAAAATATACCAGCAGTACAATCTGATTCTTAATTTCAAAACTATATTAGGAACAGTCTGTTTTTTTGTGGAATGTTGTGGAACAATTTATCAGCAAAACAATGTGTGATTGTTTTTATTTTTTCTTTTAAAACTACATTAGTGGAACAGTTGTTAAATTAACAAAAAATGAGCTGAACAGTTTTTGATTCTGTTCCACATTTGCTCTACTAAACTATTTCCATCTGTTTATATTTACGTTCCAGGTTTTCAGGGGTTTTATTGAAGGGAAGCTGGATTTTGCACCTACCTACAAATACGACCTGTTTTCCGAGGACTACGACACCAGCGAGAAGTGCCGCACACCTGCCTGGACCGACCGTGTGCTTTGGAAGAGAAGAAAGTGGAACTTTGATAAAACCGGTAAGGGTGAAATTTGATGTCAACCAAACCTAAAATGTTACAATAACTGATGTCAACCTAACTCTGGAATTTCAACCTTCCTTTGTACCAGCGGAAGAGCTGGAGTTGAATGTGGTTGGGGCTCCGGTGAATGAGGAAGACCAGTACCCATGGAGCCCTGGAGATCTCAAATACTACAGCAGAGCAGAGCTGAAGACCTCAGACCACAGGTTTCTTTTCAGCTTTTTCCAGCACCTTCCAGTGGCCTTCAGAAGAACAGCAGGAAAACTTGTCAATTAATGAATTTTATCATCAACCAGACTTCCCAATCCTGGTCTGCAGATGCTAAGGTGGTTGTTCATGTGTTTTCTCTGTTGTGTAGGCCTGTGGTGGCCATCATGGATGTGGACATACTGGAGGTTGATCCTGAGGCCAGACATCAGGTGTATAAGGAGGTGATCGCCCTGCAGGGTCCTCCTGATGGCACCATCCTCGTCTCCCTCTGCTCCTCCGGTCCGGATGACTATTTTGATGATGCGTTGATCGATGACCTTCTGGACAAGTTTGCCACCTTCGGCGAGGTCATTCTCATCCGGTAAATTCTGTTGTCTTTTATTTGTGTTGCTTATTTAAAGTTATATTAAAACTAAGACGTTAAAGTATTTCTCCTTTTAACTCTCTGATTATTTTGAACAGGTTCGTTGAGGAGAAAATGTGGGTGACGTTTTTGGAGGGCTACTCTGCTCTGGCCGCCCTGTCCTTAAGCGCTTCCACTGTAAGTGACATTAAATAAAATCATAATCTTACCACAGTAAGAAAGGACACATACGCATCCAACGGCAGCCAATAAGGTTTGACTTCACAACAGCGTTGATTACTTTGTCCCTGTGTAGGTAAATGGGAAGACCATAGACATCCGCCTGAGGAGTCCTGGGTGGATAAAGAGTCTGGAGGAGGAGATGAGTGTGGAGAGAGTCTGTGGCAGTATCCCAACATCCACCAGCTCCACCCTGCTGGCAGAGAACTCTGATATGGTGGAGGAGTATGACATTGAAGGTCTGATGTCATCATTACTGATGTTAATGTTATGTGGACATTAATTCTATGTTATGTGGACATTAATATGTGATGTAGACGTTGTTAATGTATGTATTGCGGATGTTGTATATATGTTATGAGAACGTTGTTTATATGTTATGAGAATGTTGTTATTGCCATGTGATGTGGACAGGTGATGTGGATGAGGAGGTTGAGGATATCTTACCCCAGCACCTGCAACCTGGGCTGGGCATGGAGGCGGGCGTGTCCCCTGCCGCCTCCCCGCGCACCAGCCCCTGCCCCTCTCCCACCCACGGAGAACCCGCACCCCCCATCCGGCCCAGCAGAGCCCCTCCACGCACCGCTGGACCCCCACAGGGTACGGCTAGTATTTACTGTACTCAACATGGACATTAATCAAAACCATCATATAAATAAACTAATATATTTAAATACTTTGTACCTTCATGTCACCCAGACGTATTCGTAGCAGATGTGCACACATTTGCTTTGAATTCTCCTTTTAATATGAATTTAAAAAAACAGTAGATTCATTTTGCTTTGTTTTCACACTTGCCAAAAGGAGGATTAAGCCCAGCAACCAGTAGAAGGGAACTGGCAGGTAAAGACTGCGGCTAACAGAAGTGTTGCTAACATGCTTCAATAGTTATCAAAGCTTCTGTGTGGTTTGCAGAGCTGAAGTCTTTAAGCTTCTCTGTTGTGATGAACTGATGTTTTCTCCACCCTTAGGTTCTCCTGTGGACAACCAGCCAGCTTCATTTCAGGGACTGGAACCAAAGCGCCCGCCTCCACCTCGCCCGAACGCCCCACCCGCCCGACCTGCACCCCCACAGCGACCCCCTCCACCCTCAGGTGCTGCGCTTACTGCTTTATTTTATGCTGTCTCTGTTGCACATATTGCATGTTACTGTTATGAAATGTGATGTCATCTCTTTACCTGGTTAGTGAATGATTAACGTGAGTAAAATAAGGTTTACTTGTCAAATTTCATTAAACAAGTATCTTCTGTTTAATGTAAAAAATCCTTGTTTGTAGCACAAAATGTTTTCTGCAAGGAAACATGCAAAAACAAGCCCTCATCAACATATCATTAGTAACCATGTCAAAGATTCAGTTTGAAGTTCTGTGACTTTTATTTTGTAATCATCATTTCCTGCTGTTTGTAAAGGAGGGAGAAGTCCCACACCTGCTAGAAAAGATTTAGCAGGTAATGCTGTGAATGCATTAGCATGTCTGTTAGCACGCAAGTGTTTACTGCAGTTGTGATTAATATGTGATTAATTCTGATGTAATGTCTGGTCTACTGTTGAGTCGTTTGCTCTGATTGGTTGCTTTAATTTATGCTTTATGTGTTCTTGTGGCTGTATTTTGCTGTGTGGGTTTTCACTAAAAACGTGTTTGGAGTTTTGCAAGGCTGTTTGTTGTGTTCACAGTGTCTTATTTTGGCATTCATTTGAATTTTTTAAGGCTTTGCTGGGCCTGTCAGTCTTGATTTTGATGTGACTGAATACGAAGGTAATTTGGAAACCGATTTTGCCCTGTTTACTGTTTGTTTTGTGTTTGAGACCTCATGCGCTTGCTTAAAGCATCAGACTTGAAAAAGTTGGGTGGGTTTGGCAGTCAAACTGTCTTGCGGTGACGCAGCACATGACGTCTCGGCTGTTTAGCTGGTTATGACTGAGTTCCTGTGTGTGGACTGGTGGGTTAACAGGTTAATAAGTTTGTGTAATTAAATAGAGAAGAATACAATGATCTCTCTTCAGGTAATGACTGTATAGACAAATCCTCTTATCCTGTGATAATAGATGCTTTTGTCTCCTTAAAAACAAATAAATTGGCACTTTTTCCCTTTTAATGCTGACAAAAGGACAAAAAAGCCCATCTTTAGCACGTGCAGACGTTGCTGGTGAGTTTCTACACACTGTGCGAAAGAATGTTTTGTTGTAACCAACAAAAGATTTAAATGAACAGTTTTACGCTACCCAGCTAATCAAACTAGTTTCACATCAGATCTTTAATAGAGGTGTGAGTAGAACTTTAAATTTAAATTTGGAAATTAGGAATTATTTTATGTATATAAATGTATCTTATTATATTTTATTAAGATGTCTTCTGTTGTTCAGGTCGAGGGCAGGCTACTGTATCAGCCCCTGGAGGTGCCCCGAGGCCGGTGGGTAACTAAATCACATCTATATCTAATACATGTATAGTAAGTCATATAATCAAATTTTAATTTAATTTTGTGGTCATTAGATCCCACCCAGAGCCGGAGTCATCAGTGTTCCTCCCCAAGCCAGACCCCCCCCTCCTGCTCATCCAGGGGCCCCCAGACCACCAGCAGAGGTGCATCCTGGTGCCCCACGACCCTCACCTGATAATCACCCGGGAGCACCAAGACCCATCCCTGAACCCCAAAGCAAACCGGCTGAGCTGCCACTGGGTACATTTACACTACATATCTCTTCCATAAAAGTTGGTATTTTGTTATATAATGCAAAAACATCTGTAAATTTGAGGTATATGTTTTGTCCTACAGGTCCACCACCAACACTGCCAGGTCCCATGAGACCTCAGATGACCTCACCCATGCAGCCTCAGTCTGCATCTCCAGTGCAGCCACCGGTTCAAGCTCAGCTGCCTCCACCCATACAACCCCAGCTTCCTCCACCAATGCAGCCCACCTTACCCGCCCCTCTGGTGCCTCAGCCTGTTGCCGGGACCTCCCAGGCTCCATCTCCTGGAGCATCTGCCGTCCCTCAACCCGGATTGGCCTCCCCCAAGCCTCCACCCAGGAGCCGGTCTTCTCACGCACTGCCACCTGAGTCAACCCCTGCCCCTGCTGCAACATCTCAGGTGAGTTCCTATGGTTCCTCGAGCCTCTGCATGGAGATCTACCAGTGCTTCCTAGTTTCAAGCTGTCCAGGTGGTTCTGTAGACATGTTTCCATTTCTTGATGCATGTGTCTCTCTCTTTCACTAGCAGGAGCAATCCTCAGGTTAACAGGTACTGAAATAAGTCATTTCTAGTCTTTACGTTGTCGTGATGACATCATAGCCCGTAGTCACAATGTATGCAGTGTTCATACATTGGAGGAAAACTCCACTGATATCCTTCTTTCCATCTTTCTTTTGATCTTTTTATTTTCAGTGTCAGAAAATACACAATGTAAATCTTACCTTCAACCCCTTGATGTTAAATTGTTTTTTTTAATGCTATTTAATGTGTTTATTAGGGTTACTTATAAACTCACAGGGGGTTCAAGGAAAGTGTCACCCTGTATTTGTTGTGGGAATTATTTGTTTAGTTGTTTCTGTTTAAGTATTTTCAGTATTTTATTAGATGAAGAAAGTAATAATTCAGTATATTAGCTACTGTTAGCTACTTTTGTCCAGTAAGACCAGCAGACTTGTATTTGTGTTTTCATTTTTATAAAGCTGTTTTGTAATAAACAGTTTGATAAAACAGTATTTAGATATTTCCATTACAGAGCATTGATTTTTGTGCTTACAGAAGTCAGTCATTTTGCCACTTGTTTTTTTTAACTGATAAGCCATTGTGATTTACATCATATGTTATATTAAACCCATTGTTTCAGGTTTGAAATCAACATGAAGTGACATGCATTCTTAATTTTCCTTATAAAGCTGCAATTCCTAATTTCTGCCTCTCTATCGCCACCTGTGTTTGAAACATAAAATTGCATCAAGTTAGTTACTGAGTTATTTTCTTAAGGTGGACTTAGTTTTAAACAACTGTTGTAATTACACACTACAAACTCTCCAGCATCCTTTGAACTCATACAAAATAAAGTCTAAATGGGTTGTGACACCCAAAGCAACATTTATATAAATTATATGTTTACATTTATGCATTTGGCAGTTGCTTTTATGTAAAGTGATCTACAGAGCATTAAAGATACATTGAAAAACAATTTTGCTTTTATGTTGATTTTAAATCACCATTGTTATATACTAGCTATAGCTTTACATACAGGCAATAAACTTGCATATTAGGTTTCATTTGTCTAATACAGGCTGTATATTTCCTTCCACAGGCCAAATACATGAATGGAGCTCAGAAAGAAGCACAATGGAGTCAAGACCCCTTTGATATACTTAACACCCAATCCCTGCTCCAGAACCTGCCATCTTCTGCCTCCTTCCACCCTCGTTCCTCCTCCTCTACATTACCCAGCGCCCTCTCCCTGTTCTCCTCCCTGCCAAGCCCTCCTTCAGCTCCAGACACCAGCGGCGCTCCGTGTCTACTGCCTCCCCCTGTTCCCTCCCGCAGCAGGTCCCAAGAAACTCTCCGCGCGTCTCCCAACCCTTTCCTTGCCGATGCCCAGCCCAGACCCAGCAGCACCAACCCCTTCACCGGCTGCCGGTCCCTCACGCCTGATTTTTACACCCAGCAGCAGGCCGAAGTGCCCAAATCTGGCCTCAACAGGGCCATGTCTGCTATGGTTCCCAGTTCCACTCTACCTTCCTCGTTCTCCAGGCAACAGTCCTTAGGCCCCTCTGCTGCACCCGCCCCAGCCAAACAGACCCAAAAATGGGTCACCTTTGATGACGATTCAGACTTTCTCCTGTCCAGGAAGGTCCCAGCGGCAGGTGGGACGGGTCCTCCGCTGGTTCCCCCTGCATCATCCCTTGCATTCCCACAACCTCTGAGCGCCTTTCCCAGACAGGGCTTCGACATGGACGGCAACTGTGAGTCTCTCCCCACCTCCAGGTTCCCAGTTATTCCCCCTCCGAACCCAAGCAGGACAAATACCAGCGTCAGAAACACCCACATACCTTCCAGAAATGAATTCACAGAGAGATGATTCAGTGTTTAATGCTGAGAGTGTAAAATATGGAGAGAATATTATTGTCTATCTATTATATGTGTACGATTTGTATAAAAGTGTGGTGTATCAAAAATCTGAGGTAAATTTATTCAGGCTCTCTCTCAGCCCACAAGCCGACAAGAGGAAATTGACACAGATATTTGCTAAATTGGTACGTTTTCAGATTTTAGAAAAAAACATCAAAAGGGGTCAGAGAGTTTGTGCCTGTTGTGTACGTATTAACCTGCATACAGTATACACACACACAAACACACGTGTGTAATATTTTACAATTCAAAGGCCAGATTTATTAAATTATACATTTAAACTATAATTAATGCAGCATTAATTATTACAAGCCACCTGATTGGGCAATAAAGACTTATATTCAGATTAAATATTCACATATCCAGTTACGTAGCTTTTCTGTTTGCACTCTGTAACCCAGTGCAAACGAGAAACTATGCTGTCATTTGTTTGAAACGCACAGATAAAATGCCTGGCTGTGTTCCACCTGTCTTATGCCATCATATCCGTTAAGTGGACTTGACCGTAAGCTGAGTTCAGATATTTTTGTTGTCATTATGAATGTATTTTCATCTGTTTCTCTTGCCTGTGTTTAGATAGCATGTGATGTGCCCATAGCATAATGTACGATTCTGTGCTTTACAGGATAGGGGGTCTCGGCATTTATGCAGAAGACCCCCTTCCTGCCCCTCCCACCCCTGTAACTGTACATGTACTGTACATGTATCCTGTGGCACAGCTAACATGCTTAGCTTTCTAAATGATCTAAATATATCTTCTATACATATGCATAGTTGTTAAATGTGTCTTCCTAGTGGGGAACATGTAAACTAGATATACAGTGTTTATATTTGCAGCATATACTGTACATGTCATATCTAAAGTGCACTGAAGTCTGTCCAGCAGGCTTTTAAAAGCAAACTGAAGCTACAGAGTGAGAAGGTGGATTTGTGTAGGGTGGCCGTGTCCGTTCACAGACTTAATCTTCCTCTTCTTATCATCATCATCATCATTCATTCATAAATCTAAAGATGTGCTTTTGGTTTTAAAGCTCACAAACAAACTGCTGTGTGTGTGTGTGTTTGTTTTATTTGGTGGGTTCCATCCATCTCTTGTCAAATGGAGGGATCTTTGTCATGGCAGAAATTGTGCTTTGTTTGTGCAATGTGTACTTATTCACTCAACGAAATTGTGCTTTTTAATTTTAAAAAGTTTAATGAATCTATTTATTGTAATGTGGAGGAATACTGTGTTGTGTTTTGATGCTTGCCGTCTGTTTGACGTTTGTGTGAGTGAGCTTGAGTTTTCGTGTTGCCGTTGTTGAGGCGTTCGGATATCTTGCAGGTCATGTGACTCTGGTGTCACTAAAGCTTTATGTCACCAGGCTGTGATAAAGAACATATTGGGCTGTGAGTGGTGTAACAATTAAATTTACTGTTTTCATAGACACTATATCATGAATCTGCCTCAAAATGATTATTTTTCCACAGCCGTGTTCATTGTTTAGCATTCCAGACTGTAAAGATGCATTATGGTTGAAAAATCAGCCCTCAGGCGCTGTTTATGATTTTAAGTGTACAGTAATTTTGCCATTTACACAAGTTATGCAGGAAGTTCATTGTGCCTCAGAGGCATAAAGAACTAATTTATTCTAAGTTAAAACATGCAGGTTGTTCAGGAAAGCAGTGACTGCAGTATGTACATGTCCTTGTTTCTTGTTTACCTTATGGTACAAATTTAACTCCATATTGAGCAACACATTTCAGTTTAATTGTGGCTTTAGTTCCAAGCATTGCTGAAGTTGATTTTCACAGCACTGAATGGTGGGACACTGTATTTAGTTTTGGTTGTGATGGGGTTAAAAGTTTGCCAGTCAGATTGTGTGTATTAATGCAAAAACCGTTCCACAACGCATTACAAAAGCACTAACTGAATAGTTCAGGCAGGTATGAGCTATGGTTTTGGGTTATATTATTGTGTTTTCTGTTAATGGTTTATAAACACAATGTAACCACTGAAAGTTTAAAAGGCATTTAAAGTCATTTGTCCAGGTGTTGTGTCTGTAATGAAAGCACTCAATTTGACAAGCCAGTGCTAGTAATTTATGCGAAGAAAGATTTTGCAGGAATTAACTCCTTCTGTGAAGTTAACTTTCCTTTGTAGCTTTTAGCCCAGTAGTAAGCAGTGGTATTAACCCTATATGTATGTATACACAAAACCACAAGACTGCAATTTAAGTGCATAACAAATATGCACATTTATGTATGGAGCAATTGATGTTGTATGTATGCAATAATAAATGGAATTTAACATGAAATATTGGTGGCATTATTTTGTTGGGTTCTTTAAAACACATCATATGAGATTTAGCTTAAGATGTAGTTGCACATAAAAGCTGCATAATGTCATTAAACATTGTGAGCAAATCTGAACTTAACTCACCCAGTTCACCCTTGAGTGAATTTAGGTTGTTGAGTAAGTTTGAAAAAGTTTGAAAGTGGTTCTGTAAACAAAATGTATTTGCAAAACTAACATGTTTCGCAAAAAAAAACAACAAAAACAAACACATTTGTTGTTGTTCATACTATGGGTATATAATTTATTTTAAAATGAAATGGTTTTAGTTTATTTGATTTTTAGTTTGTGAATAAAATTATTTAAATTTGAGATTAGGTATCTCAAAAAGATTATCCTATAACCTAGAAAAGATTATTAAGATTAACCATCTTATAATATTACATTTTGTTAAAGTTGAAAGTACATTTGTCAGGCACGTATTATATGGTTAGGGTCTTTTATTTTGTAATCGCCCACCTCCGGTCACCCATGATAAAGGTTATTGCTGCTGTCTTCACGCCGCTATGTGGGAGTAAATAGATCCTCATCTTCCTCACGCTGGTCGACACAACAGTGTGTCATTATGAGATCTCAGAGGAGACTCGCCTGGGTCTCAATGGCTTCCATCAGTCTCTCTTTCCTCTGCCTGATGTTTTTTACTGTGTGTCGGGGTGAAAACACGGACATGGTGAACGTGGCGACAGAGAGGAAAGCGGAGGAGAGCCACAGACAAGACAGCGCGAATCTGCTCATCTTCATCCTCTTACTGACTCTCACTATCCTCACTATATGGCTGTTTAAACACCGCCGCTTCAGGTTCCTACACGAGACGGGTTTGGCTATGATCTACGGTGAGACACTTCGGCATTTGTTCATGTGCTTTAAGCTGAAGAGACACATAACTGTGTTTTTTGTATTGCTTTTATTTACAGCGCGTTAGAGATGAAAACATTGACATTGCATCCATTAGTGTATTAAACGCACCTCATCCCCCAAAATTACCATGGTAACAGTAGTTTAAAATAGTTTGTTTTTACTAACATTTAGGGTAAAATGAAAAAATATCATATTAAAATATGTATTAATATATATTAATATTAATAATTAATAATATAAGTAACATATATTGATATAGTATTAATAGTTATAATATTATAATATTAATTTATTTTATGTTAATATAATATTAACAGTGTGGAGGTTGTCGGTTTGATTCCCAGGTAAAGGAAAAATAAATAAATAAAAATACGTCGGATGCATTGATAGTTGGATAAAAGTGTGGGATATACACTAGTGGGATATAAGTGTACAACTCCTATAGGCTGTTATTATAATGGTTGCTAAGCAGTTTTATCCATCATCTCCAGGTTTGTTTGTGGGCGTGATCCTGCGCTTCGGGATTCATTCACAAGACTTGAGTGACGTTGCATTGAGTTGTGCGGTGAACGGCAGCCCCACGACCCTCCTTTTAAACGTGAGCGGCCGCTTTTACGAGTACAGCCTGAAAGGAGAGATCAGAGACAGTCTGGGCCGCGATGTACCCAATGCAGAGATGCTCAGAAAGGTGCGTTAGACAGATCACGACCCTTCTCTGCGATATCACAGTCACATGTTATTAGTCACTCACGCTGTCTCCAATGTGATTCTCTGATGCGTCTTCTGAGGCTGTTTTGTTACACCTGTAATCTCGCATCCAGGTTACTTTTGATCCGGAGGTGTTTTTTAACATTTTGCTTCCACCAATCATCTTCCACGCTGGTTACAGCCTCAAACGTGTAAGAACGTTATTATCTTAAACTTAAACGTTTGGCATAAGGATGCCTATTTAATTTTAACAGTGAGTCTAAAAATAAAGCAAATAAAGTCTCTTATCAATCACTGATGTTGTTTCATTTGTAATATTTGTGTTCGTTTTAATTATCAGAGACATTTTTTTAGAAATCTGGGGTCTATACTGTCTTATGCCTTTGTGGGCACGATGACATCATGCTTTGTTATAGGGTAAGTGAAGATATATCAAGTATTTACTATGATGAAAAGCACTTTTGTTTGCTCTCTTCACTGTTTTGTCTGCATGTGTCGTCTGTGCAGGCTGGTGATGTACGGCTGTGTGGTGTTTATGAAAATCACTGGTCAGCTTGGAGGGGATTTTTTCTTCACCGACTGTCTTTTTTTCGGAGCTATTGTGTCTGCTACAGACCCAGGTATTTATGCATTTATTTATTGTAATTTATTGATATTTGTTAACTACATTTTCATAACTGTAATATTTTACAGTCTTTTTGCACTGAATCAGTGTTATAGTAGAATGAGTAGTTATTGGTGAATAGTCACAACCGACCAATCAGAATCAAGTATTCCAGTGACTGTTTGGGCCATATATGTCTTAAATTGTTTATAGTGACTGTTCTGGCCATTTTTAATGAGCTGAAGGTGGATGTGGACCTGTATGCGCTGATGTTTGGAGAGAGTGTTCTCAATGATGCAGTGGCTATCGTCTTGTCGTCGTAAGTGCCTCTTTCCTGTCACGGACGTACAGTATACAAGCCAGTCAGTCTCTGTGTCTGTGTTGCCTTATACACTTACATGGGGTGTTTGTGCTGTTATTTTAAGTGCATGTTTTGTGTAAGCTTGTTTTTCTGCTTCTTACAGGTCTATAGTGGCATACCAGCCTGAGGGAAACAACCGCCACACGTTTGATGGCAGTGCCCTGCTTAAGTCTCTGGGGGTCTTTCTGGGTGTTTTCAGTGGGTCTTTTGCAATGGGGGCTGCGACTGGAATCATGACAGCTCTGGTATCCTTATTTTTTTGTCTCCTTGGTTGCAACAGTAACAATGTGTGCTTGTTTAAAGTAGTTAAATCTGTAACTGTGTGTCGTTACACAGGTCACAAAGTTTACCAAGCTGAGAGATTTCCCCTTGCTTGAAACAGCCCTGTTCTTCCTCATGTCCTGGAGTACTTTCCTATTGGCTGAGGCCTGTGGCTTCACAGGTAACCATGGAAACGTGACAGAAATCTCTTTAGCCACATGCTGCACATATCGTCATGGAAAATAAATGATTTTGTGTGTGTAGGTGTGGTGGCTGTGCTGTTCTGTGGCATTACTCAGGCCCATTATACATACAACAATCTTTCCACTGAATCAAAAAGCAGAACCAAACAGGTAACACACATTATCTACTAAATCAGAGACAAATGATGATCTGTAGTGGTTACTGTATAGTTAAAATCTCGTAGTTCAAACTCTTGTAGTTAAACTCTCTCATAGTTAAACTCGTAGTTAAACTCTCTCGTAGTTAAACTGTCGTAGTTAAACTCTCTGTCTCTGCTTCTCCACACAGCTGTTTGAGCTACTGAATTTCCTGGCTGAGAACTTTATCTTCTCTTACATGGGCTTGACGCTTTTCTCCTTTCAGCACCATGTTTTTAATCCCTTCTTCATTATTGGTGCATTTGTATCCTTCTGAAGTGATGTCTGGATTTGTGTGTGTTGGTGTGTGTGCATGTGTGTGTGTATGTGTGTGTTGTCTGGAGGTAAACAGTCAGTTTCTTCTTGACTGTGGCTTTCATTTCTAGCTGGCCATATTTCTCGGCAGGGCGGCTAACATCTACCCCTTATCTTTCCTGTTAAACTTGGGCCGCAAGAACAAAATCGCTTCCAATTTCCAACATGTCATGATGTTTTCAGGTGATTTAAAATATCCCTGTTCCTGTCTCATCCATCACATTTTTATGTAGCGCGTATAGCTTGAAAATTAGCGATATTGTCTGGTGACTCCAGCACATGAATGTTGTCGTGTTGTATGATGTCACACTCAGGGCTTCGAGGGGCCATGACCTTTGCCCTCTCCATTAGAGACACGGCCACATATGCCAGGCAGATGATGTTCTCCACCACACTGCTCATAGTTTTCTTCACCGTGTGGATGTGTGGAGGCGGGACCACCCCCATGCTGTCCCTTATGCAGATTCGGTGAGCATCACTAGGAAGTGTTACTGGTTTTACTTACTGTACATCATAAAACCCGAAACAGCTTCAGGGAATTATTGTTTTTATTTTATTAACCTCTTTTCTGAATTTCTTCCTCTTCTTCTCTTTTCTTAATTTTGTTGTTTTGTTTCAACAGAGTTGGGGTGGATACAGACCAGGAGAATGCAGTACGTTTTATTTGTAAAAAAGCTACATGCAAATATTTATTGTGCAAATAATAACAGTAAAGGCATAATATGTAAAAGGCAACAGTAAAGGCAACATAATATTGTTATAAACTCTCTGTGTCTGTTTTTGCTCATAAAGGTAACAGCACCGGATGGGGGGATACAAAGAAGCACAAAACATGAGAGCGCTTGGCCGTTCAGACTGTGGTACACGTTTGACCACAAGTATCCTTTTTCTGTTTTTGCTTGGCATCAATAATCTTTGCCGTAACACTTTTCAACTCTATTGTTTTTATATTAAACAGCAGAGGGCGCACAAGACGAGATGAAAAAGTATCTTGGTCATCCAGCTGGGATCTGCTACTGTTCTCTAGATCTTAGTTTTACTACCAGCAGTAAAATTCTTATGAGATGTTTTTAAACGGTTCAGGTACCTTAACAATGTGATTCAGTTATCTGAAGCCCATTCTCACTCACAGTGGGCCTCCACTCACCACCACTCTGCCAGCCTGCTGTGGTCCAATCGCACGCTGCCTGACAAGCTCACAGGCCTATGAGGTAATACACACACACCCACATGTTGTGTTGTGTTTCCATGTTTTATCTACATTCCATAGGCGTAATGGTTTTTATACTGTACAAACCGTAATTTCTATGACCCCACACCTGAACCTAGCCCCCACAGGATACTGTACACACTTTAACTTTCTCAAAAAAACTCATTGTGCATGATTCATAAGACTGTTTCCTCATGGGGATTTAAGAAATGTTACCACAAGGTCAAAATTTACTAGTTTTACTATTTTTGTGGGGACATTTGGTCCCCATAACATGATAAATACCAGGTACACACACACACACTATAGGTTTATTATAGGAGAGTTGTATAAATTACTGTTGCATTAACTTAAATAACTGTATTAAGACCTTTAACATTTTTATGATTAAAATATTTTTTTTACAGATTATGATGTTTAATTATGATGTATTAAAACACATAAACTCACATCTTTGTGGTGGTTATACCACAGACCTTAGTATTATAAATATTGTAATATATTAGATACATATTTCTTTCTTTTAAATTCTCCCTCAGGCTTTCGGTCTACACACTGACTCACTTTATTGTTTAAGGGTTGCAGCTGTTCTCACTTACATTGTAAATTACAGCACTGCAGCGCACATATAATGATTCATACAGTCATAATTTGTCATTTTCCAACATTTGTGGACAGAACGCAGGTCGGCTGCATGACGAGGACACAGAGCTGATTCTGAACGATGGAACCGGTCTGATGTACACTGACATGACCATCAGCACTGATGCCCACGGAGTTCCCACCACCTCCACAAGTCAGGCTGCCCTCTACTCGCTGGCAGGAACATCAGATGACCCTCTGGATCGGGAGCTTGCGTTCGGGGGCACCCGTCTGGTTCTTCCCACAGACGAGCCCCCAGACCCCCTGACGTCCCTCCCACCACCTCCGCCATCCCCGCCCCTGACTGACCCCCTGCGCCACAGAGTCTGAGTCTGTACCTGCCGGACAGCTGCTGACCTTTGACCTTTTGTGTGGCGTTCCCTGTGACGAATGGTATTTATGCGTTTAATAGTTTATTATTATTATTATTATGTGTTTATTTATTTATGTATTTGTTTAAAACTGTTGTGGTGACTCATTTTTCTGTTTTTATTCTAAATTTCT
>JBAJNP010006788.1:4979-24511 GCA_036877545.1 Yasuhikotakia modesta | reverse complement strand
CCATCGGTGATGCAGCTCAAGCTTAATATAAATCACTTCCTGTTTTTCTTTTTGCCATGAATGTTCAGTCTTGCCATGGCAACAAAATTTAATACATTAAAAATATGTCTGTAATTTACAATCTTCAATGCTCCTTTATTTTGACATTTTTGAAGTTTTAAGTTAATTTAAAGTGACTTTTAAATTCTGTTCTCATTGAAACACTTTCTTCTGTCAGTTGTGTTTCACCTCTGGCAGGTTTGTGGCCTTTGACTCACATTATCCACCTCTATGTCATCAGTCCACAGGCGTAAACAAACAGCTCAGTTTGATGTAAATCACTCAATACATGCAGAATTTATGAAACACCAGTTTTTGCCATACTTTTTTTCTGCGCCATGGCAACACAACATTTACACAAAAATTCTCTGCATAATTTAGCATCTTCAATGTCTTACCGTAATATTTGTCAAGTTTGGTGACAGTTCCTAGAAGAATTAAATGATGAATTATAACCCACATGTTGTTTGTGTCAAACATGAAAGCATGAGGGGGAGCCGTTGTGTTTTTAACTGCCATGTTGTTGTCTTGAGTTTGATTCCTGGTGAAGTGGCTTGTCACTGTCATAACCGATCTTACATTTGTCACATAACATTTGTATTTAAATTGTAAATAAATTTGTATTTAAAATATGAATTGCTTTACTTATGAAGCTCCACACTCAAAACTTAAAGGGTTTAAACCAGCGATCAGTGTGGCACAGCAGCAGAGAGTCGGGCGCTGTAGCAAGGCTGTGATGTCTGTCTCATGATGTCAAAAGAACATCTAAAAAATGCCATGAATGTTCCTGGAACATTCAAAATAAAATTTGTAACTTTTTTGTCAGGTACATGATTGATGTTTCAATAGTTAACATTAACTATTGAGTAGTGAGTTATTTCATGAATGCAGGACAGAATGTGTGCTAGCTACACTCTTTGCATTATACTTAATGCATTATGTATGAAGTTTTAGGTTTACCCATTTAATTCCTCACTACAACTGTAAGGAATAATAAAGAATGTTGAAAACAAAGAGCTACAGGTGGGATTTGCACAAAAAACTGTCTTTTGAAAAAAACGTTGAAAACCTTTGGCACATGCTTTGGCACTTTCACATGCTGTATATCAACATACTATAATTTATAAAGCCCTAATTTTAATTTTTCATACTAGCGTTATATTAAATGTGAATTGAGACAATGCCAGTGTGCCAGAACATGCTAACCGCTAGGCAGACTTTAAGTAAGGTAATGATGTTGTCAAAGATAGTTTCAGCTGTATTGCATTATTATTCACTGAATGCCGTACAGAAATGTTTTATCATTATTTTGCTGCTATAATAAATAAAGTGATTTGTTAGCATTCCTCTTATGTTGTTATGTAAGTGTAAAGAACAAAACATGTACGATTGTGAACACATCCCTTCATTGTCTGATTTGATTTTGTGATGGTCTCCATTATTCTTCGTTAAATGGGGTCATCTTTTTTTATGAGAAATGCGCTTATGAATTTGCAGAGGTGGTAAAAGATAGCAGAATTTTAAAATCAAGTAACAAACTAATAAATCTTTCTATGAAAAATGTGCACACACACACACACACACACACACACACACACACACACACACACACACACACACACACACCAGAGGCTCGGTTAATTGTTCCCAATAAGCTTAATTGTAGCTGCCCACCCTTCAGCAGTGTTTGATGTCCCCATGGATTGTAATTTAGAATCTCCCAATGCTCAGAGTAACTACAGTGCAGGAAAACTTTCATTTCAATAAGCACTAATTGCTAAATCTGTTGTTTGTTTATTGTGGGTTATCTGTTAACTGTGTGTTTTATTTTGCGTGTTCTTGCCACTTACCTGTAATCTATTTGTTTGTCTGTCTGTCTGTCTTTTTCAGACTAAATGCTAAGAATTAATGGATGATTACAGAAGGATTTTATTGGCTGAAACTCAGCCACACTGTTTAAACCCATTTTAAGTTACTTCTAACCTTTGTGAGAATCTCCAGCTGTGATAATGACAGTCCTTCTGTACAACTTGACACTAGTTATTGGCTGGGGACATTTTCAGTCTCTGCAGAGATGTTTGATAGGTTCAGGTCAGGGCTTTGGCTGACACACTCCTGTGTTGTGTTGGCTCTGTATTTAGGGTCATTAGCATGTTAGATGAGGAAAGTCCAGTCTGAGGTGCTGAGTACTGTGGGACAGGTTTTATTGAGGATATCTCTGCACTAGATCCTCAATGAAAGCCAGGCAGCTGCTGAGGTATTTCAGCCTCATCTAAGGAGCTGATTGAGGTGATTTTTGTGGCAGCTGAACGGCAGCATATTATAAGTACCAATACTAATAATAGGAGCCTTCCTGTTAGCTCATCTGGTAGAGCATTGCATTAACACCCCAAGGGTTGTGTGTTTGATCCCAGGGGAAGGCAAGTCCTGATAAAAAATGTGTACCTTGAATTCACTGTAAGTCGCTTTGGATGAAAGCGTCTGCCAAATGAATAAATGTAAATGGATATGGGCTGATGCCTCAAATGGAAGAGACGCTTGTGAGTTATCTCTCACCTTCTATGCTATTGTCATGGAGGAAACCTGCCTGTTTGTTTGGCAGCAGGTCAGGCTTGGTAGTTTTGTGATGCAGACTGAGCTGCTGAAAGACCTGGACCGCAGTGAGGGGTTACAACTGGTTATGCTTCAGGAGCGCCGCTGAGCCGCTAATGCCATTTCACTCCATTCAGCAGCCATGAGGATAAACTGGGCAGAATTTTCCACGCTTTCAAAAAATCTGACCAAGTTATCATCCTCTCTACCTGTCCTACAACTGAAACCATAGTGGTCTCCAAAATAAATCAAAAATAAAATGGCTGTAATATCATTCTGTTGTTAAAGCATATTAGCTTGAAACTTCCCACTCCTCCTTATTTTTACAATATTATTGCTGTTCATAACCGTGGCAGTTTAGGTCAGTCCTGATGTTTTCATGTAGCTTGTCTCTAACGGTATGCTTACACTGTCCATACTGTCAGAATATTCCTTTATGAATTAAAAGCTGGTTTAAGTCTGATTTAAAGACTAGATTCACTTTGTTTTAAGTGAATATAATTAATGAAAAATACTTTAGAAGATTAAACCATAAGATCAATAAAAAGTTCAGGAATTACACAGAATTCTGTTTATTATTTAACATTTCCCCATCACACACACACACACACACACACACACACACACACACTCTCTCTCTCTCTCACACACACACACACACACACACACACTCTCTCTCTCACACACACAGACACATACTCTCTCTCTCACACACACACTCTCTCTCTCTCACACACACACACACACTCACACACACACACAGTGACCTTTATTAACTGCAGCCTCTCTGAGAAGAGATCCAGTCATTGGTTAAATAGGACACAGTCCTGCATGTGCAACATGAGGTGAATAAAGCGCAGCTCTGATGTTTGGCTGCATAAGTCACTGCAATTAAAGCGGCTTCTCTGAGGCTTTGCTCACTGCGATGGCTGGTCTGAGCGCTCACACCTCTGGAACAGCATGTATTTGCTGCAGCAGAAGGCATGTCTCATGGAAATATGAGAGGAAGAGTGTCTGCAAACATGGCTTGAGAAACGGTGTGATATAGTCAGAGATGGGCATCACGCCGCATACAGAATGTTGAACAGGATGTTGTGTTGCTGTGTAATGGTGTTTAAAATGCTGTGTGCTTACTGCCCCTCCCAAAATCTCCCAGTGATATTCTGCTCCCTAGATATGTCTTGAGTCCCTCCTTTAATTTACATGATATATATGTGTGTGTGTGTGTGTGTGTGTGTGTGTGTGTATCCTAGCTACTGAAGATTCTATTATACAGAATGTAAAAATATTCAAACATTTTGAATATACATTTTAAAACTACATTTTAATACATTTGTTCTGGGTATGATTCAAAATGATGTCTGCCTGATTTGCTTAACTAATAAAATTTGTTATTGCAATGATGTACTTTCTTACTCTCTTTTTCTGTTTGGTTTGGTTCTCTTTGCTCAGTGAATTTAATGATAAACTTTTGGCCCAATTATACTGTCATGCTGATATTAATTCTTGACTTTACACTGTGGCTCAAATCTATTTGACATAGTTTTGTTTTTGTTTGAACAGGGCAGATGCTCACCATCAGCCCAAGATTAACATAGATAAACCTGAAGCCTCCGTTCATAAACAGTATTTACATTAAACTGTAGTTAGTATAAAGTCTTGATTCATGATGATGTAAAGGATTAATGTCCAAATGGATGTAGTGGCTATAACTATTATGACGGGCAAACTTTGTGGGCATGTAACGCTGAAAGTGTTCAAACATTCCACATAACTTACTATTGAGAAACATTTAAATCCAACCTTTGCTGAACTTGTTCTTTCTTGCCAGATACCCACACACACACACACCCTAAAATCATTTTTAAAGAGGTTTGAGGCGTTACAGATCAAACCATAGTTCTATTCTCTCTATGTCACATCACAGAACAAGAACCAATACCAGTTCAATAACCCGTTCAACCACTCTAGGTCTCCTTTAAAGTTTTCACTATCATGTTCTGTTCCTAACCTTGTTAAATGTGCACATCTGTTTATCATTTTACTATAGTACACCTGTTTAGATAAATATACATTTAAATAACACATGACATATTGGATATTTACTTCTATGCTTTTGCCTAATGCTGGGCCGTGTAAATTTCATTCTTAACATTTTTAAGCGTGTAATTTCTGTGGCTTGTAAATGCTCTTTCCAAAAGTAATGGCGCTCCAGCACTAACAGTGCAGACACTGAACATCAGTCACAATCAACAGATGCCACATTTAATCTGGCAAACGGCAGCTGTTGATTGACAGTCTGGCAAATGAAGCGAATCAGAAGTCATTTTCTCATCCTCCCAACCATGACAACAAACATGACATCATCATAGCTAAATATGGATATTGTTTAAAGATGGAAATGTTATTTTATTTTCAGGCTTAATTTTGAGGGTCACATATGTCTGCCTTATTTGTAATGTAATTACTTCCAGACTGTTCCAGACTTTTTTATTTAAGTTGATGTAAAGGCCTATTCACATCAGATACAGAGCAAAATTGCAATTCGAACTGCAGAAAAAATGTGTCTTCACTTATGAACATGTCAGTCTTGGGCTTGAGCTCAGAATTGGGGCATGTAAAGCAAAACCACATTCATCTGATCTCTGTTATTTTTCTTTCCACACAGCGGAGCTGAACATAAACTAAATCTTACAAGGGTAAATAAAGAACTATTACATTATGATATTTTAATAAGTAGAGTTTTCTTTACTTTCAAACTTTGTCTATGAAGGGTAATATTTTATTTAGTTGGTGTTTGAGATTTGGGAACAATAAAGAAACAGCTGTACAGTCTCTCTTTACGCATTAGCTTAGCATTGCCATCAAATCGGCCAATATTGTGAAATTGCCTATGCATAAAACTTCATCTTTTATAACATGACATTTTGACCAAATGAATCCAATCCCAATTTTGATAAAATGTTGCAACAATTTTTTTAAATAATCTTGTTTTTATTGGTTTCATAAAAAGTAACACACAAGGTAAAAGTGTCTCATATGTTAATGAGGAAGTACATAAACTTTATCCAGTGCTGGACTCTAATATCTGTTTGCTAAAAAGCACTTCTTAAGATAAACCTTGTTAATTTGCTTGTTAATTTGTGTAAAACCATCTTGCTGGAGGTTTGTTCAGCCACAGAAATGGGGAAACCCTGGATTTTCAACATTACATCAGTGATTCAGAGCACATAAATAACGCAACTGTGTGCAGAGTGTTGAGGAAGTGTGTTGTACTTTCTGAGAACTGTTGTGTTGTTTCCTGTGCACAAGCCCAAAAGAGCCATCAAACAGGAGTTTCACAGATTGCAGGTCAGTGATGTAGAAAATGGTTTCAATTGGGCTAATCTGATGATGTTCAGTTAATAACATCTTAGCTGCAACCACTGGAAGTAACTTAATCATTTTCTCTAGGATTACTCAGTGTGGTTGGATGGCACACAAACGGAAAAAATGAGGGTGAAGCTGAGTATGTCTATAGTTAGTCTATCCACAGTATCAATGTGCAGGTACACGGGCTGGACGTATTTGTTTACATGTGAATGTTTGTGTCTAATAAGATGTAATAAGTTTTCCCTGTAGTGTAATTTACTGATGTCTGTATGTATGACAGTCTGCAGAATAACAATGCAATGCAGCAGGCAGAGATCAGACCAAACCTCTGAAACCTCGGATCTTAACCCCAGCTTGTAATGTGGGACATTCTGATGCCACATCACCATTATTACCATTGATAAAATCAGCCAATACTTGATGTTGTAATGTTTGCATATGAACCACATCCTTCTGTTTTATCACCTGCTTCATTACATTAAATTTGATGATGGTTGCTAACTCTTCAGAATAAGCACAGGGTGAGTAATTTCTCAGCAGGACAGGCCAACGCAATATCACCTCAGTACCTCGCGATGCTCAACTAGATGTTACCTCATACTTTATGTCAGTTCAGCTGTCAGTCAGTTTATCTCAGGGGAAAAAAACTCAAAGTTCATGTTTATCTCCATCAAATTAGATCTTTGTCTGAACTACCATTAGCTTCAACTTTTGTAGCCATGTTTTAGTGACGTGGGAGACCCGCGTTCATGATTCGATATGAGCACTCAGCTACTTAGCAGAAGTCCAAATATTATATATAAATATTATAATATAAATATTATAATAATTTTTGTCATCAAGTCTCATCAGTTTAACATTTTTAAATGTGTGAAGTATTTGCACCAACTAATATGCCAGATTGTGTTTTCTTGTCTTTTAACAGTAGTGGTGTCAATGTTAAAAGAACTGCTTTGCAGGTGAAGACAAAGCATAAAAACTTTTGCTGAGTGCTGTGTGTTTGCTCTGTGTGTGTGTGTGTGTGTGTCAAACTACTTTTTACACAAACTACAAAACACAAACTGCCACAGAGCAGGTAAGTTTAGAAGCATGTGTTACCTCCTGCTAGCGAGAGTGATGGAACGATTTCTTGATAAAACTAGCAAGGCTTATAATGTTAGCAAGTACTTGGAGTTAGCAAGCTTGATGGAATACCCCCGGTTGAAACCCATTATTAAAACAGGCCTCATTTTGTTCCAGTAGCACCTGGTTCCTAAGCTGTTTTTAAAGAGTACAGCTCAGTCGAACCTATTAAACATTAGTTAAATAGGTACGTTGTGGTTACAAAAAAAACCATTTAATGAACTAAAAGATATAAATGAAAGTGTTGCTGATGAGTAAATAGAATCTATATTGTCAATAGTAGTAATCATAGTAATAGTAAATCATCAGACCCACCTCTCTATTTTCCAATTGAAATTAAATGTTTCATAGAACAATAATAAATAACAAATATAATCAGTTGACTATCACAGCTCATATAGTTGTTTTTGCATTTGAATTGGAGAATATATATATATATCACATATATCAATAATAAAAATACCTATATATATATATATATATGATATTTATATTGTATCATATATTTAGATTAACTAGGTATTTTTATTATTGATTGGATAAATGTTTAAAGTAAAAAATGTGGAAGTAATTTCTTATTTATTAGTGGCTTACCTGTGTGTGGCATTAATATCAGCTATATTTTTTCTCTTTCAGCTACATTTTGTGTTTTTAGTGTAGAATCCCTCTCCAATTCAAATGCAAAAATACTATATACTACATAAAATATACTTTCCTAGAAATAGCCACAAATATTGTATGCAAATTGAACAAGAAATGTTAAATATTAGCATGGGTGATCTTACATTTAAGAAACATGGGTTTTCAAACATGGGTTGAGCAATTTCAACTCAACCTGATTTTGAATTTGTCAGAATGAAATTGAAAGTTAAAGGAGCTGTAACAATCACACTTTAAAACGACAAAACAAGAACCAACACAACTCATATGGGCTTTTATTGTACGTCCTTTCTGGAAAATAATAGCAGCATAACTCTTCTACAAAAGACAGAATAACACAGATATTGACCAACAGTCAATTATCACACATTTTATTTATTCAGATAACTTATGTTGCACTTGGCTAGTTGGAACAGAGTAGCTAAAATATTATTTTATTTTGAAGTTTGGTAAGTTTTCTACAAGCCAATTTGTTAAATATCTAACCATTTTTAAGCTTTGTTCATAATGACACTGTTGGACTGTCCCCAACAACTGTATCCTCAAGAGAGAATTGTAAAAGTAAATTGTTAATGGCACAGAAAGAGTATTTTATTGACACAAGACCACCCTGTTAGTATTATTAGACTGCACATGGTCTGATGTAGAAACACAGAAATCTTTAAAGTGAAACTTGATCTGTTGTCTTCTGTAATCACAAGATCCATTGAGTCAAACCCTGACTTCTGAGACATACTGTAATAACCACTGTTTTACCCTCCCCCATTTAAACTTCCTGCCCCACTTTCCAGTAAATAGTGGGCTGTTTCCTCTGCTTGCTATACCCATGCTGTGCTAGTTCTTATACGGGAAGTAAGCTGTCAGATCGCTCTCATACATCATTCAAAATACATCTAAAGGTAACATTTTACTCCACGTTTATTCCACACTTTTTACATTACATTTGTTATTGTTACAAATCAGAAAAATTGTCTGATAAACAATATTTCCATTAACATGACACGTATTGTTAAAGTGAGTGCGTCAGTGAGTGCGCTCACGTTGACACGTTGAGCTAACATAAACTGTTTGTTGTTGTAGTGTAACATTAAAATCGCTACATATTATGTGTCTTATGTCCACAGATATTTTATTTTGACACTGGTTTTAACAAAGATGTCAAAGTTTGTCTGACAGAGAATTTCTTAAAAATTCTATTAAATATGATTTGTAAACAGCGTTTACCAGGAATTATTATTACTTTCATTTTTATACCGGGACTCATTTTCACACAGTCATTTACTTCCACAAATGATACAGGTCAGTGCATTTTCTGTTAAATTACAGACCAGTACTTAAGTATGCCTTTCCCTAAATATAGTTATTAACATTACACTGAGTACACTGATAAAAATAATCAAAATATGAACTCTTTCTTTGTACTGTAAGCTTACTGTATATGGATGAATGACGAGAGTTTGGATGAAGAGATATTGGAATGTAATGAGCAGATGGAGGTAATATGCATGTAAAGGACAGCTCATGTAATATATTAATGCTTCTTAATCACTGAATCACTGAAGTGTTTTCCAGGAGTCAGTGCACTGTGCTGATGTGTATATTTTAAACTCTGCTGGGATTATGGAGTTTTACCGTCCGTATTCTTTTGATGATAATAATAAAAGCAATGACCTTCACAAACTCCACCAACTTCCATCCGGTGAGCCGCTTCTCCACTGCCTGCTGACACGGTCCTTCATCAGTCTCATTTACTCTTCTTTGTCGTTTGTTCCCTAATTTTTCTTACTCTTTTCTGTTCCCTCACAAGTGCTCCATAATTTCAACTTTGGCAATGTCACCTGTGTTCTGGACATGAAGCATCACCTCAGCTGTTTTTGGAGTATAGCTAATCTCCCTAAAAACACAACGTTCTTTGCATCGTAAGTGTGTGTTTGTCTTGTCATGAGATGTTTTACCTATACCCTGATGATTCAGGAAGTAAAGCTTCTCAGATCTTTATAACTGTATTAATATAAGCTCTGCTGTTTCACACTGTTTATATGCGAGTCCTTTGTGTGAGTCAGTTTAGTATTAAAGATTAAAATATTAAGATTACAGTTAAATTCTTTAGTACAGTTCACAGAAATATGAATCTGCTTGGTTATGCCAGTTTACAGTTGTACTGAAGAATTGATTTGTTAATATTCTTATGTATGTATTGTTTTTTATGTGTTATGTTTATAATACTCTTATTACTTTACTCTTTATGTAAAATCAACCAACACACTGAACACTAATCTGATCGTATAAGCATCTATACTGTTTAATAACATATTGACTTATTATTATCTCTTTAAGTTTGTCAACCCTTAATTGATGAGAAATGTATTTTGTGTGTTTTCTTTATCAGTGTACACAACTGCGAATACCAGCAGCATTTAAATTGTTCTCACATCGTGGGAAAAAAAGTTCATGAATGTCACAATCAAATTGATTTAAGCAAAACAAAACATGTGATGGTTAAAATTAATATTTCTCTACCAAACATCTGGTACATAATTGTGAAGACATTTGACTCCCATCATATAGGTAAGAAACTGTACCAACTGATGTTTAAAGGAAAGTTCAGTCAAAAATAATTTACTAATTTCCTCATCATTTACCTCATGTCATTTCAAACCTACACAGCATTTCTTTCCTCTGTGGGAAAAATATTTTGAGAAATATGTCTGTGGTTTTGTTTCTATACAATGGAAGTCAATGGGTGCCACTAGCATGTGGTTACCAACAAAATATTCTCTATTGTGTTGCTAAGAAGCGAGTGTCACACAGGTTTAGAATGACATGACAAGGAAAAGGTTTTTTGGGTGAACTATCCCTTTAATATAGAAATAATGCAAAACTGTTAAATCAATACCAAAATTCAAATATGCATGTTCTAGTCTAACATCAACAATGATATAAAGCTACTTAGCAATGACAGGCTTGTTTGTTTTTTAGAAAAGCTTGATTCACCGCATAACATCATGGTTTCTAAACATCTTAAGAACTTAGAAATAAACTGGACACTTCCAGAGGGGGAAAGGATTTCTTCAAACCCTGACTGTTATACGTACGAGATAAAGATCAATGATGAGGTATGAAATGAACAAATTCACATTTGCATTTTTACACCAAACTACAATTCACGTTTTTTTACAGGTGATTTCTTTGGCAGATGGACAGCTATCATATACTAAGCAAGATGTAGACCTGACAAGGAAATATGCTGTTCAGCTCAGAGTTAAAACATCTAACGAGTGCAGTGACTCCATCCATTGGAGTGACTGGAGCAGCATTTACGGTCAGTTCATATTTGTTATTTTGAAGACATTTTTAAAGATTCACTCCCCTTGGTTTTGGGCCTGTTGGGTTGTAAAACTAAACGTGTAAGTCTGCGGCTTCTGAGGGGCAGCTGAGTGTGCATCATTTCTGAAAGGCAGCTACTTCTCTTCTGAAGTCAGAACAGATGTTTTTGTTCTGGGTATAAAATCCATCTTCAATCATGGTAGGTCTCCAATGAGATCCACAGACCTGCAGAGTTTATCTCCAGCTCTAATGAATCAGAACCAGCTAACTAAACTCCAGGAACATGGATTTATTTCCTCATTGGAGACCTATGAGGAAGGTGTGTGAGGGTGTGTCTCAATCAGGACCGGCTCTTTGTACAATAAAACACTGATGACTCAGTTTATTGCTAAACTTCCCTTCTGGTATTTGTCAACAGATCACGGTACGGCCTCAGTTAGAGTATAAAGTACAAAGATATAAAGTATACAATATACAGTATAAAGGTGTGAGATTTTAATGCTGTTTAAAGGACATTATGATAAATATTTGAATAAATCTGTTGTATACAGTATCTGTAAAACATTTCACCAAATGTTTCTTTTAAATTTTGACAAGATAAATTCCTGGCCTGTCAAGTGATTTGTGTTTATGCTCATCTATAAGTTCATTTTGTAAAACTCATATTGTGTTTCCGTAACGTCTTTTTCATGCCATTTTAGAAAATGAGGCTCCAGATTATGTGATGTGATATCCAGGAGGAAAATGAGGATTGATGCTCAGTTTTTGTGTTGCATTGTGGGAAGTTACAGAAAGGATTTATAGGAAACATTTCAGTAAACTAGAAGGATTTGGCGATTGTGATCAACCTTTAAAATGTCGATGATGGCTGATCAGTGACTGAGACTTAAGTTGTTGTTGTGATTTTAATTGGTTGGACCAGATTAAATTTAAGGTTCTCATAGCAACGGGTGTTTGTAAGTGGCTAATGCAAAATCATTATATTGTGTAATTGTGTGTATATGCAGATGCTATGTACACATGTTAAAGGGTAATTCAATATGATAAAGAGATCATTGAAATAAACTCAAATGAATTGACATAAGATAAGGATAATTCTGCAGGGCACCATAACACAAGTGAGAATTTACTGTGATGTTCTGTTTGTGTGTGTGTCTGCTGGACCAGAGGTTGGGCCATATGAAGAGGTGAACAGTGTGAACCCATGGGTGATAATGGCCATATCATTTCTCATTCCAATGCTCCTCCTGGCTGTTCTGTTGCTTTGCAAGTGTCAAAGGTACAGTATTCTGTACAGTATGTGTTTGTTATGTTGAATAATCAGTTGCATTAACAGTGGAATTGTATTAACAGTGGGAATAAAAATAGTATCACTGTTTACTTATAAACCTTTGAACCAGCTCACAGGTTGTTATTGGATAGCATATGCTTCTGTTAACCCAACAGTGTGTGACTGTTGCACACATGCCCTCAACAGAAATCTGCAACAGCAGGTTTAATTATATGTCTCCTGGACTCTTTTTTCCAAAGTCTTTCTGTCCCTGTAACTCAGTTAATAAAACGCCATTAGCACTGCAAAGCTCATAGGTTTGATTCCTAGTGAACAATCTGATAAAGTCCATAACTGGATTCTGCAGTAGTTCCAGCTTTGGCCACTGAGGTCACAACTGATGCCAGTTTGTGGCAAGATCAGTCAGAGCCGCAAGAAATGGAAGCTAAGAGTCTGTCTGATGTTAGCAATAAAGACCAAGTGAAAATGTTGTTCACTTAATTACTAATTCATGTTATTAATAGAATCATAATATACTCACTACTTAGTGCCACACTGAGGGCTTTGAGTCTCTTTGACTTTAATGAGTCTCTTTGACTTTATGCCTATAGCAAACCCAAGAGACTGGTAGGTTTTAACAGAGCGGAACAGAGGGGTGTGCCTCACACACATCTGTTTAACACGCTTTAGAGGACATGTTTGCAGAAGTGTGAGTGCTTGTTAGTCCAGCATTAGACTTTGACACAAGACCACCACTAAATTCCTTTCTTAGATATTTTTAATAAACAGTAAGCAGATAAAGAGACAAATAAAATGTGTCTGAACTTTTCAGTATTTTAGAAACATTGTTGTTTTCCTCTGAGGCTGTAGTTCGCTCTGTATGCGCTACAGTCTGCCATCAAATGTCCTGAAGTTCTTCTGGATTTAGTCTGTTGTTTCTGTTTCTTCATATAATCCCAGACAGACTTTATGGTGTTGAGATCAGATCTCTGTGAGGAGCACCGGCTGTTCTTGTGCTGCTGAACTCTGACCAGCCCATTTTCATCATTCAAATACTCGTTGCGTTATATGGAAAAAAATGTTGTGGTCCAATGTTCACCTGTGTGAATAGCTCCACCAGAATTCTTTGTTTCTATTTAAACTTCGCTTTCACAGATCATTCTTTCCAATAGGTATATTCTGTATTCTTCAGATCTATGGCACTATATACATCTGAAAATGTGGACCCTGCAAAGCTGAGTACATTTGGTTCTTTAAAATGTCATTTAAACGACTGCTGTTGGCGTGCCAAGTTGACAGTGATGTTAAGAAAACATTTCAACAGCAACCACAGATGATGTGCTGTCTGTTGCAGAAACACAAAGTGTGATTCACACTTGTCTGGGATCTCAAAATCAGTAACGGTCACCAAACTTTAGCTGCTCTGCTGACTTAAGGATACGAGCGCACTAACACAAGCCTAACAGCTTGACCAAAAAATACCCGCTGTTCTTGAGAACTAGTTTTAAAAATAAAACAAAAAAAGGAAGTCACACTTAACATCCTGCAAGTAACAAATATTGCCATCAGCTGAAGGACTCTTATGACCATCTGTAACTGTCAAAAAAGAGTGTATTTTTATAACCCGGTGTATATTTATTAATTAAAGTATATAATCATATAGACAACACGTCTGTATACAGCAGAGCCGTCCACTCTAGGTTCTGGAGGGCGGCTGCAGAGTTTAGCTCCAACTTTAATAAAAATACACCTGCCTGAAGACCTTAATGAACTAGTTCTTGTGTGTTTATAGTCAGTGTTGGAACTAAACTCTGCAGTTCAGTTTGAGAACAGCGGCCCTCTAGAACAGAGACTGGACAGCCCTAATATGCAACCTGTGCTAAAGGGGACATGTTTGAATCCTCTGGGTCCACTACAGTATCTTTGGATTACTTCTGTAGATCAATAGCAATGTTTGGGTGAAAAACGAATTGCCTGTTAAGAGTCCATAACTGGGCCTACTTACATTAGCACAAATAACTGCACCGAATGCTGATTTGATAAACTTTCATTTTCACTTATCAAAATATGAACTACATGAGATTGTACTTTGCTAACATGCTAATACTGCTAACTACTATGCTAATATTTTATTTTTAATCCTTATGCACAAACATTTTATTATTAACATAGTTGGAAAGACAGGGAACATGCTAAAACTAAAAACATTTCTCCATCCTTCTCCTGACAGAATTGATAAATGACGAAACCTCATTGCAATCAATTATTCATCAATGTTTTTTATTATTTTCATTTTTACAGGCTGACAAAGAAACTGTTTCCTCCCATTCCAAGTCCATCTGTAAATGTGAAAGCTCTTCTTGAGAAGGAACTCTACTGCCAGGTAAGATGACTGGACTTTAACGTGACACAGAGATGCTCCTAACACAACAATCCAGAGTCAGTGTTGTTCTCTGTTCCTGACAGGATTTCTCCAGCAGATGTGTTGAACACGACACTGAGCTGGTGCTCACAGTTGAGGAAAAAAACGCTTAGATCACGTCAGATAGTGTCACAATACAAACATCTGCAAATTTCTGAAACCTTATTTTAATGGGGAATATAGAAGCGGTTTGATAAATATGAAGTGTCAGGAGTGCTATACAGGCGGGTATAAGTTCAAAATGTAGATATTTTTATCCATGTAATCCAAAATTTCATACAGTGTGATTTTATGCATTTCCCATGAACCCGTGTCACTAACAAGAGTCCCCCAGTACATCTGCTCCATTTCCACCACCGCTAAAGGTTAACAGGAATCTTCTGTAGATATTTTTAAATAAAAAATGTAAATAACATTTAATATGTTTATTTGTCTGTTTTAAAAGAGTCGCCTGTGCTTCCATCTAAGAAAAAATGATTGACGTGCTACTTATTTTGTGTATGTGTATTTTTAGTTTTTAGAAGAGGTAAAGCTATTAAAAGCTGTAACATTTTATTTTTAACATTAAAACATTTCTACACAGAGTGTGTCTTGACTCTGTCAGTCCAGATGTTGATACTGAACATTAAATATGATTTACTGAGGGCAGCTGTGGTGCTGCAAAATCATTCATGTGCTTCATTATGTCACAGTATGTAATTCAATAATAACGTTACTGTATTGCTGTATTTTATTCAGGACATATAATTATTGTATAAGAAAGTGCATGAGGTGGTTTCTAGGGGAATGTTCAACAGCTGCTATTCTGTAATTTCTCAGAATATCCACTCATGCAGAACAAAATGTGTGACAGCTTCCACACATTGATAAGATCCTGTTCTCATGATATAAAGTTATCAAGAGAGTTCCAGGTGAAGTGTGTAATGGTGCGAGGCGAAGAGACAAGTGGGTGGTCTCTTTTGTCTCAGACTCGCTAGTAGTCTTTAATTATTACCATGGAAACTGCCCAACCAGACCCTAGCGACAATTCAGAGCCCCCATCACCTACATAACATCAGGAGTAGCAACCTTTAACATCACAAACAAGCCATATTTTTGTATATCTAGCATCATGCTAACATTATGTTAGCAGCTAATTCATGCCACAACATTCTTGCATTATAATAATTCATGTTAAAGTATGTTATCGTTTAAATCATCCTAGCATCATGTTAAAACATGTCTTCTGAACATGTACCTTTATTATTTTGCAATTCTTTTTGGTAATGACAGTACCACAAAAATTACACATTTCACATTTAGAAGTGTTAGGAGGGACTTTCCAAAGCAGTGATCTTTTTCTGTCACAGTTCTGCTATGGTTTATGATGTCAAAATAATACAGCTATAACAGTTTAGACTGCAGTGTATGGCTTGTGCACAAGCAGTCAAAAATCAAAGGGGAGTTTATTGTCATTTCAGCCATATAAATGTACATACAATGTTTCTCCAGGGCCAAGGTGCTACAGTACAACACTGAGCAACACAAATTAGAATGTACAGTATATACAAAAAACTATATATACATAAAGTGCACTAAGTGCAAGCAGACAGTACAAGACAGTAACGCTGTCCAATATACAGTTCTACACAAAAGGGATAGCAGTGATTGTGTCAAGTGACATCAGTGCAAATACTAAAAATAATAAAATAGTGCAATGGCGGTAATGAAATATTCATTGTTGGCTCTACACCAGTCCGTCAGCTGTTTCACGTCTGTCTGCTGTCCGTCGTTCTTGCTGTCATGTCATCGGCGAACTTGATAAAAATAGGAGTCATGGTTTAATGAAAATAGGAAGCACTAAAAAACTTACAAACATAACACTTGATACGTGTGTGTGTGTGTGTTTTCACTCCTCACGATGGATGGGTTAAATGCAGAGATCACATTTAGGTTATGGGTAACCATAACTAACAAAAACATGTCACTTTCAATTGTAGTCGCATTAATTTGCATGTATTATTTGTAAAATAACTTTTAAGATTGACTTCAGGCACTACTTAAAACCTCTCATGTTTATCACTGGAAAGCCCCAAAAGCTCATAGGATGTGTTAGTTTGCATCAGTCCTCAGAAGTTAATGGTACATGAACAGTTTTTGCATGTTTTTATTCATGTGTTTCAGTTATGCTGAAGCTTTTTGACTTTTAGCATGCAAATAAACTTGATATATCATCACACAGCAAAGCATAGTTTTTTAATCCACACATGCTTGCACTGTTATTTCTCTTTATTATTATAAAACTGTGAATGAGCGACACGCTATTATCCACCAGAAAAGGTCACTGGGTGATTTATCTTGTGTTGGTCGTATGTCATAATAAAGATTTGCAGGTCTGAGTCATTTGGGGCTAAAACTGTGTCTAAACGAAACAAACAAACCTAGTATTTTGCAAACAAGCGCAGCAGGAGAAATTGACTTGAGATTTATTGCATTTCACATGCTTGAATGTGATTCTGGCTGTAAAAGATTTGATATATAATATGCATTATTTGTTCAAATGTTTTTTTATTTATATAGCACTATGTAATGCATTGCATTGTTTTAAAGCAGCTTTACACATAATAAAAATAGAGACATAAACTCTCCAAAGCCACACCTCCACCAAACACATGAACGGGAGCTTGTCTGTGTAAGAAAATACGTCCAGGTCCGAGCACATGTAAAAATTGGCTGAATATTTTATGGTTCTGCATCTGCAATTTATTTTTCCACATTTTAGAACAACAGTAAAACTGTTGAAACTGTGGGAATTAAGTTGTAACTAAAAACAAATCCAATAAACTGTGTTCGATTTTAGCATAAACAGATTTTTATTAATAACTTAACAGTATTTATTAATAACTTATAATAGCAGTAAAGTGTTTGTGTGAGAAATCTAAGAAAACAGAGAGATGATCACTCTTAATAACCACAATAAAAATAAATAACCAAAACACACACACTCACAAACACACAGGAACAGACAGGAAGAACATACAATCATGACATGAAGGCACAGCTCTCAGCCCCAGTCAGAGCTGTATAATCGTCACTCTGTTTCCCTCAATGCAGGGACACAAAGACATTTAAGAGGCATTCAGGGAAGCCTGAGAGATTCTTCCCACAACCTCTCAAACCTCTCAGCTTTCAGCTGGACTGTCCACCATCTCTCTCATTATATTTCTCAGCACACATTACTACAGCTAAAACACCACAGAAAAAAATCACTTTCACAGACCTGTATTTACACGACTGTGAACATTGTGTTTCAGGAGCAGAACTGAAGTTAACATGAAAGTTGAAGCTGATAGTTTTATACACAGTCTGAGGTGATTGAGTGATGCATGTTACTTTAAATAAAAAATGTTTCAACTAACCTTTTAACTGATGTCACAAATCTGTCTTTCAATCACTCCCTCCAGCCACCAGCCCAATCCAGTTATGTTCCCTTCTCATGACCTAATCCTGATATAAATTACATGTTTTACATTTATATGGTGCGTTCTTGATTCACATTCTTGGTCATTTGGATTAGTTCATGCCAAATTGCTTTCACATTTTGAAAGTATTTTTTGACATTTTGTTATAAGAGTGTACAGAAAGTGTACACTAAAAACAGAACAGGAAATCACTAGGAAATAAAAATCACACAAATCAGATTATGAGAGTTACATGTTCATCCCCAGGTCACAGCGTTTATCAGACTAACTGCCTCATTTTGACCATGAGCAATGTTGACCCAACCTGATCTCACGGTAAACAACTATTCTATATGTCCGCGGTTTCCTATGAATTCATGTGACATGATTTGTACAAAAATGTATAAATTATTGAACTTTACAAATTTGATGAACAAATACATGTAAATTGTATTTAACTATTAGTGGGGCAAAAGCAGATCATACTAAAAGTACAATCAAGATTATATGAATTCATATGAATTAACCATGAAATGGCTAAAACGGTAAATAGTTACGAAATGTCATGAGATTGTATTGCTTGTACACAATGAATGAGACAAACGGCAGCACACCGGACTGCATTAGAGATTCAGTCCGATCTGTCACAGGAGCTACACGACTGAACGGATTGATCGTGTTTCTTCAGTTGAGGTGGTTTGAGGATTGTCAAGCGCTCCTCTGCTTCACGCTGTAAACCTGCACAAATTACACACCTTCACTTTTCCTCTCTTTCTGTGAAATATCCTCACAGCAGTGTGTGTATCTGTCACATCTGTCTCCGGCTCCCACAGCTGTCTGCAAACGCTCTGAGCGGCAAATGAGTGCATTTATCCTCAGACACAAAGAGTGAAATGTGTGAGTTCTGCTTGTGTAAAGATGAGGGAAAGGTACCATGGTTTAGTCAGAGGGTTCTAGTGGCACACTGACAGAGAGTGTGTGAAGTGGCAGCTCTAGACAAGACAAGCAGCTCTATGTAGGGCTCAGTTTTAAATCATACATCAAATGAATTAGTGGTACTATAGCTGTCAAACTTAACTAAAAGTATATAATGAGGGGTTTGTACATTATACAATGAATACGTTAGATTATACAATGAATACGTTAGATCCTTAAGTTTGATTGGTTAAGCTGAAAAGCTCTATAAACTCTATGAATTTCTCTATAAACCCATCTGATTGTTTGACTGCCTTGAATAAAAGTTGTAAATTCTAAACTGAATTATAGGTGAATAATAATTAATGAAATG
>JBAJNP010006787.1:0-24511 GCA_036877545.1 Yasuhikotakia modesta | reverse complement strand
ACACCTGTACACGGTGGCTCTGGATGTTTCTACTCCAGACTCAGTCCACTGCTTCCGCAGGTCCCCCAAGGTCTGGAATTGGTCCTTCTCCACAATCTTCCTCCGGGTCCGGTCACCTCTTCTCATTGTGCAGCATTTTCTGCCACACTTTTTCCTTCCCACTGAGGTGCCTTGATACAGCACTCTGGGAACAGCCTATTCGTTCAGAAATGTCTTTCTGTGTCGTACCCTCTTGCTTGAGGGTGTCAATGATGGCCTTCTGGACAGCAGTCAGGTCGGCAGTCTTACCCATGATTGCGGTTTTGAGGGAATCTTGAGGGAGCCTCAGGAATCTTTTGCAGGTGTTTGGAGTTAATTAGTTGATTCAGATGATTAGGTTAATAGCTNGTTTAGAGAACCTTTTCATGATATGCTAATTTTTTGAGATAGGAATTTTGGGTTTTCATGAGCTGTATGCCAAAATCATCAATATTAAAACAATTAAAGGCTTAAACTACTTCAGTTGTGTGTAATGAATCTAAAATATATAAAAGTCTAATGTTTATCAGTACATTACAGAAAATAATGAACTTTATCACAATATGATAATTTTTTGAGAAGGACCTGTATATTATCAGTACATGTATTACCTTGCATTCAAACCCACAACCTTTGTGCTGCTAACCCAAAGCTTTACCAATTGAGCTACAGGAACACTTTTCTGCATACTTTTAATTTATCCCAAAATTTGTATCCTGTAATCCTAAAATGTAATGTAATGTTAAAAATTACACTGGTTTAGTCATGACTTCCAAAATATAGTTCAATATATTTTTAATTGAGTTAGTGTATAGATTAAAGTAACCATATAGTTACCCTTTGACCTTTGACTCAAATCTATCAGCATGTACACACTAGTGGTACACACTAAAGTCTGTCCAAATCCTACTATTGGTTTTAGCAGGCAAATCACATTATTTTAAAGAGTGTGATGCCTTTTCAAACAGCACATTTGTTTTGTTTCTTGACAGGTTTGAGACCTGCTCTAAAAATCATGTACAGTACACAGGGTTACCCGTATTGTGTGTGTGAAAGTATGGGATTAGAAGGAGATATCAACATTAATAAGACAATTTCAGTTGGTATGGCAACCAGACAAATCTAGCTGCTGACTATGTTCAGGCTGACCAATTGGCTTTTAAAGTGCAGGTGGTTTTATTATGGCATATTATTAACCTAGTTTTGTACTTTTGTGCCAGACTGGTAGGTCATAACATGCCTATTACGACTGGTTTAACTTATTAGCGTCATTATGTGTTTTATGTGTTATTAGCGTCATTATTATTTAATAATGCTTACTGACATTTGCCCTAGTATAAGACATTTGGTGGTGTAATATGTTGTCTGTATATGCCCTATATTAAGTGCATTTGAAAAGAATTTAGACCCCCTTCACTTTTTTCTGTCATAAAACTTAAGAGACTGATAGTTCCTAGTCTTCTTGATCCTACGACCTGCTAGCCAATTAGCTTGCACATCAGAATGTCTTAGAGTGATTAACTTTTCAGGTATTTCTTAGCCAATGACAAGGCAATCTTTTTCAGAGTTTAAATCTTTTTTAGAGTTTAAAGTATTCTTTTTCTGCCATAAACAGAATGGCGCAGCACACTCTGTTTATAGTCACCTGTTTACAGGACACTGCAACAGCATCACCTGCATGCTCACTATAGCATGTGTATTAGCAGTAGCAAGTCTTCATACTTGCTCTGCAACAACAGTAGCAGCATTGTGAATGATTTTTGTCCTGCTAACTGCAAACACACTGACATGTAATGACCGGTACCAATAACATACTAAAATCTATTTTGCAAAGCAGGACTGATAAATATTATGTTTAGTATACAGGTCCCTAACAGCACTTCTGTTTGTCTGCTATTGCTTTCATATGTAAAGCATTATTATTATTATTATAATTAGGGTTAGCATTTACTTAAAACTTGATTGATTGAAAAAAATTGTACTAGTAAAAAAAATACAGTTGCAAATATATAGTAATAATACATCTGATTCTACTGTATAACATACCCTGTGATGCTTTATATCTTGAATATTTACTTTGTCTTTGCAGAATTTATTCGCAGCATTTCATTCACAAAGAATCAACATTTTTCATGCTAAATACAGAAAAAATTGACACAAATTGACTCACCTTCCTCCAGCTCTTCTAGAGTGGCAATCTTACGTGTTCCATCAATGGTGAAGATGTATCTGACCCCTTGTGGCAAGTTAATGTGGTCAGACAGAGAACGCGTCAGGTCAGCCAGCAGTGCGTCAAATGTGCGGAAACGATCACTGGCCACTGCATATACAATGCCCTTGAAGTACCGGTCGCCATTGCGGTAGAACCGCACCTTCTTAGCTTTCTTCTCATTGGTTAAAGCCTGAAGGGTGCGTGTCCGATAGAAACTGCAGTGAGCGCTGTGGGTAGGGCTGGGGAGGCCATTGGCCCGTCCACCTCTTTGGGTCCGAGACATCTTGTCCCGCTCATCAAAATGGCCAAAGTCCAGCTCCATGGCAACAGGTTCAGAGGGGGCATCCATAGTGGTGGTGAGGAGAGGTCTTCTACTGGGGAATTATGAATCTATGCAGAAAAAAAAATGCCAAAAAAAAACACAAATGATATAAACACAGAAAATACTTCATATTTTTTTAGGATGCTTTAATGTCCATAGTGCTGGTTCTCATTTATCTACTGTACAAACAAATGTCTGTACATAAAAGTCTGTACATAAAAGTGGAAAAGACTGAAAATCACTACATAAATAACTACAAATAATATAGTTTCAGCTTTTTGAGGTATAACTTACCAACATAAATGTTAGAACAATAAATAGAATTGTAAATCTGGAAATATGATTATAATTTCTAATTTTTTCCTGATTTTGTAGTATTTGTATGTAAATAGACATTGTTTTCTATTCAAGAAGGAAAAGGAATTTGTCATAGCCTTTTAACAACTATTTTTAAAACCAGGCTTAATTTGACAATTACTTAAGCGCAAACAGTTATTGAGCCTGATTTTATACTGAACAAAATTAAAAAACTGTTATATGGCAAAATCATGGTTCAAATCAGTTCTGTCAAATCATGTCAAATCAAATCATGCCCTGTTGTGTACCTCTGATGGAACGGTGGAAAAAAGACATTTACATTACAATATAATATGCCTCTACAATAAGCCATTACAAAATGTACAAGTATGTGAAATGCTTTGGGGTAAGTTGTGCCGGTGGCGATATATTTTTGGTGATACAAAAATATCTTTTTTGGTTGGTTTTGGTTACATGCAGCAATATATAAATCTTTGGAATGAGATCTCATTTTCACGTTTTTAATCTGAATTGAAATGTATTTATGTTGGCTTAAGAAAGCCTAACAGAAACCGTTTTAATTTTTGCATTTTCAAATAAGCATCACTTAGTGTGTTTAATTATCTATTTCCCTGGCTGGTTGGCCCTATATGTGGTCTTTTACACACACACACACACACTCCACAGTGAATTGGCCTACATATAGCAGACCCAAACACTTTTCAATGTCACTCAAGAACTATTATTAAATACCCTTTGTGTTTCACAAAAGGCACTCAAACAAAAGGAAACTGCAAGGATAATTTGTACAGTTATAGGATAGTATATAGCTATAGTATACTTGAATGGAATGCACAAAGACAAACACAGGTTTAATGAATATATACAATACTGTACATACTAGCATTGATAACACCATATTCCACATCTAAATGCCAGAATTTATCCTCAGTAGCTAGTTTCCATGGCAACAGCGACACATGCTCATCATGCTTCATAAAAGGATACACGCATAATTTAGGAATTATAAATCTACTGTAAAAGTTCACAAGAAATCATACAATGGTCGTCAGTGCTGACTATTTGAATGTTGCTGATTTGCAACATTAAAATTCCATACACTACTTTATGTTATGCAGTTTATTCTCAAGCCATTTCAAGAACTGTATACATTACCCAACCCAATCCCTCAATTGAAAAAAAAAAATTAACTTACTGTATGTACAGCAGAAATACAATTTCACATCATATGTATAAGCCATATATTATGCTAAAATGTTTACCTACATATACAAAGGCTATATGTTCAAAACGATTATTGTTCTGAAAATATGAGCAAAGAAATTTCTGCCTTTCGCTCTGTCCTAAAATCTGCAGTTATGTGGCTACAATTCCAGACATGTTTTGTATTATAAATGCTCCTATGATGTCTTTTATCTTGTCTAAGTATTATGTTATGTCAACACGAATACAATTGTATTTGGTTATATTGTACAGAGAAAAAATAAGTGTTAAGATATTTTAAGCCTTCGAATGTTTTTAAGCCTCTTGTCATGTTTTTAAGCCTGACTGCTACCCATTACCATTTGAAAGAGTAAGGAGAAGGGGTTAGGAAGTAGCCCTTGGCCCATAATTTATCATGGGGCCATCAAGACAAATAAGATGTTCAGATAAACCTGGCAGGACAAACCAGGCCATACAAGTTTATGGCATTCAGAAATGGTAGCTGTTTAGATTTTGAACCAAGGTGGTCTAACCAGCTAGATCAACAATGTCTTCCACGTTTAAACAAGCTCCACCATAGGATGACAATCTGATTAGCCATCAGGAACAGCTAGCCATGCAAAACCAACTACAACTGGATATTTTCTTTACTCTGTCCAACTTTTCCCTTTTTCCCTCTGATTAAAGTTCAGACAGAGAGAAAAGCAGTCAGGACCTGGGCACAGAATTCTAGTGGACCAGTGCCACAACCTCTAAAACACAGCTGCTCTTTTTAAACAGAATTCTTTCTAACCTTCCACAAAAGGAGAAAGAAAGAAAAGAAAGTGAAAGAAGCAAAGTCTAAGAAGAGTGTGACCGTCTCTGCAGCAGTTCAGACTGTGTCTTTTCACATCAACTGTTTTAATCACCAAAGTGATTAAGCAAGTGTAAGGACATGAAAAGTCTTAGCTAACCTACAGTTCCTCACATACACACAATAGACCCAAAGTGCATCTGCTAATAAAAATGCAGAATTCTGTGTTTTAATAGAACTATTAAACTATTTTTTGTTTAAAAATGTGTGTGTGTGTGTGTGTGTGTGTGTGAGAGAGAGAGAGAGAGAGAGAGAGAGAGAGGGTTAAAGACAGTACACACTACTGGCATATTTAGCCAGTTTAGTGATTAACCTACTTCATTTTTTACATCAGAAAACCGACCTGGATCACAAATCAGGGCAAGTAGCTGTGAACAATATTGCATACACATACTTAAACTCGGTACAAACAAATTCACATCTGTTAAAGTGCATGAGTGCATTATCAAAATTTTATTTGATCTATTTTTAGCATCATTTTTGTGCTGGAACATCTCACAATGTCACATTTTTACTCACAACTGGACAATGACGTGCTCACAGGTGCTCACATCAAGCACTGCCATGGGCCAATTAGATTGGCATGATTAGACATGAGATTTAGACACCAGTCACACAGAAAGCATTCCCCGTAGCATCAAACCAGACATTGCCTTAAGCGGAAACTTGACACTGTGTCTGATTTGATGCAATCGGGAATGCTCTACCAACTGCGCCATGCCAAGAGGAGTGGCTGCCACATGGCCTGTTTTAAAGCACAGTCACTATAGGCAGAATACAATAACACACTACTTGCGCACTGCTGGTGACGAAAGGAACCCAAAGGCAAGGCCCAGTTAATAACATATAGAGAGGTGTTCAGCATGAGACTCAAACACTGGTCTCTCACAGTAGTGTTAGCACTGAGCCAGCTGCATAAAGGTTTGGAAATAATGGCTCATGAGCCATATTGCCTTAGAGAGTTGCATGAAGCAAGTGATAGCCTTACCAGCCTGTCACTAAAGCAGTGGGGGAGTGGTGTAGTGAGAGTGCCAGACACACTCAACCTTGAGGAACCTTAGAGGAGATAGCTTGGATGTAGTGTATATAAAGTGAAGTGCAACAAGCTCTAGAAAAAGACAAGGGCCTTCAATAGTGAAGGGCTACTCAGTACACACCTTCACCATCACCTAAATGAAGTTCCTGAGCTATATACACCTGTCTATAGAATGGTCTATAGGCGCTACCCCACATTCACCTCCGGATGTAAAATTAAAGGGGAGCTAGCACACAGCCAGCTACAATCTTTTGAAACTATTGGCCCTTAAGAGATCTTGTTGCATGAAGGACCTGCTCTGTGCTCAATCTACAGTTCAGGAGGCCGAAGTTGTCATGGGGGTAGGACCCCCTATAGTGTGAAACTCCAACACAACCTGGAAGACGGGAGTCAGGTGATTGCTACCTACCACTGATTAACACTATTTCAATGTGCAGAAAAAACTTATATAATTAACAAAATAAGATTGTAACAACAAATTGACAGTCTAAAATAGTCCAATAAGTTCAATAGTGCCTTTGCACGATTGATGTATTGTACAGTCCTCCTGTAGCATTCTGTTGCATCAGCGAGCAATCAGTTTTATTTCCCAGTTAAACTGGTTTGTGCTGAAGGCACATAAAATGTAAAAAAACATGACTCACTGTATGTACTATTGCGACTATGCGGCATTTGGTCAAATAACATAATAGATGACAGTTATCATATTAAGCAGGATATGCCATGCCAGCTTACAGTTGCATGTTTCTTATAAAGAAGATACAATTATAAGTTTAAGTGATTTACAATAAACACTATAAAATATCTGAACATTGCATACTGAGTAAGAAAATGGGAGATAAAAAGAAATAAATAGTAGAGCTTTTAAAACTGTCAGCAAGATAATTATTTTAAAAGCAATATTAACAGTTTACAAAACCCTAAGCAAAGCTCAATGTCAGCAGTTCAGTAAGCAAACCAACAGGGCAACAGTGGCAAGTAACCAAAACTCCAGTGACGTATGGATGGAGACTTGATCATAATCTTGCTTTAAACTAATTGTTCACATGCTATTGCTTGTGTATAGTTTGTACAGTTAGTTTGTGTGTGTGTGTGTGTGTTGCATGTGTGCTGATTTATAAATCTGTTAATGTCTAATCCTGAGACATGTCCTCCTGTATTAGTAAAATAGGGATTACATCTCTATTGTGGCCACACTGCACACCTTAAGTGCTTTTTAATTGCCATCAATGATGCATAGGAGAACTGGGCCTGCTTCACAGCTGACACAAGAACTTCTAACATACACAATATTTACACACAACCTAACATTTACTCACCCTCAAACCAGCAGCAATTTCTTTTATCCAAAAGAAGGTATTCTGCCGAAAATCACAACAGTTTTGTTTTTTTAAATATGTGAAAATGTATTTTCCTTAGCTATTGTATGGCTTCAGAATGAATGGTGCATAAAATGTAGAGATTATTTTGTGGTACTTACATATATATATATATATATATATATAATTAAAACTTGAGGCCCTAGTCGTCATCCGCTTTCATTGTATGGAAAGAGCAGTTTAGACTTTTCTTTTGTGCTTTAATGAAAAAAGAAAATCATACAGGTTTGAATGGGTGAGTGAGGATGAGTTAGTGATGAATCTACTTAAAAGCTCTTAAAAGATCACCTGCTTTATTATTTAGTCCTTATGTGACATAATGTTTTTGTCATGTTTTTCAGTTGGACAAACTGTATCATCTACATTCATACTTTTAGTGTACCACTACACTTCTATTACTTTTGTACAGGAAATGCCAAAATAATTCTCTGTTTGCTCATTGTTGACAGATGTTACAAGATATACCCACTATTGTTGCATTTTTGCAAGGTAATAAATTCAAATGTCACACATCTTCCTGTGCTGCAGTGTTAATAGTTCACTAAAACATCATTCAGTGAATCGCATACAATGAGTGGTCAGTAAAAGCAGATGGTCTTTAAGGGCAAGTCTGTATGTCCCTCTCCCCCCACCCCCCAAATACCCAATCAACCACAAACCAACCCACCCACCCAACCAGAGCACTATGCTAGCCTATTCCATTGTGTCCCTTTGGCACATGCTGCACTACAGCAAATTCAGAATGCGTCTACTACAGCATATACACACACTGCAACCCCTGAGTATTAAACAGTAGTGCTCCACATTTCCTTTATGTCTATGACAGTAGTTCTGTTCACCTTTAATACTTATACTCAAAATTATACTATAATTTTGAGGATGCATAATTTGGAACCTACCCAAATTTATTAAAGTAGGATTTTTTTTGTGTGATTCTAACATGACAAAAATATATCATGTAAAATCACTGTTTCCAATAGGTCTGTCATTATTATCAATGGGATAAAATACCATTGTGAAATATCAAAAAGAACTTCTACAGGTCACTGCTACAGCTCACCATGTGATTTCCTTTGTCCTTTATGACACTATTATAATACCATAGAAAGTGAGCTCTGATCACTACTCTACCAATTTAACAAAAATTAGGAACAAAATCTGATTATGAATTATGAATTCTGTTTACATTTTTGTAGGTTTACTAGGTGTGTTGCCTTTTAGAAATAACTTACAAACTTTACATTTAAATTTTTATAGGATTCAATAAATTACCAAAATTCAGTGCCACAGAAAGTGCTGTTATACTACAAAAATTTTTACTGTCCTAAACCACCTGCGTTAATCCACCAACATTACCATTGCCAAATGTCTTTGTATAAGTCTATAATGTTAATATACATATTAACTAATTAAATATCAACATAATAATCATAAATAAAAACATAGGGGTTTATACATGTAAAAACTGCACGACTCGTACAGTATATCTGTCTTTTACTTACCAGCGTAACGGTGCGCTGCTGTGTGTCTGTGGGTGGGTGTGGATGCTGCAGGATTGAGACTTGCGCTCAGTGTCTTTGTCTGCTCGCTACAGCTGCTGTACTGCCCGAGATGTTTCTCTACCGGCGCTTTGCGCGGTCCTAACGCCGCCCATTGCACGCCCTCTGAGTACAGTCAACGCCTAGTGCAGGTTGCATCCAGAAAAATCTGCATTCACGACTTAATTACATACTAATGAATATTGTTTTGAAGACACACTTAAAAAAATTGGTATGCATCTAATACTGTCTGCCAACTTTAAAGTCCTTTAAATAATAAAATCATACAATTCAATGATACATAAAATTACATATAAAATCAATGATACATCAGCTGGAAAAAAAATCTGACAGTGATTACAACATGTTATACAGTAGTTGTGTTGTGGACTGCTATTTATCTGAATATAAAAAGTTTTATAACTGTATCAGAACAGGCCTTAACAGTAATATCTGCAAGCTTGTTCAAGTTGTTATATGTAAAATTTATAACTCTTTGAAATAAAAATATTAGACTAGAATGCAAGCATGAATGAAATTTCTGACACAGCAAAATAGCATGAATTTTTTAAACTAGAAATTTAACAAAAGAATGTAACAAAAGAAGATGCTTTATGAAGTTATTAAGTGTGTAAGAACTGATACATTATATAGTTTATAGTTAACAGTTCTTTAATAAAGATCTTTGAAAAGTAATTTGCTGTCTATCCTTATATTGTCTATTTGTAATGTGTGAGTTTTAGAATTCATAGGTGATGATAAATGTAATTATCATTTAAACAGAGTAATTAGTAGCCAACTTAAAAAAAATCAAATTAGATTTTATTAGTTTATCAGTGTTGTTTTTGCAGTTGCTTCCTTAAAAATGCCCAAGACAGATAAAACATATGACCACACAAATGCACACATATTCAAACACATCTCTGTTCTTTTTTCTGCTTTGAAGATTGTATTTAACTATAAAACCTGCTGTGGGTAAAGGGACAAAAAGTAATTCATTGCTTCTTATACAAATCTACAACCTTGTTAAAAAAATCAAAGATTTGAATCATGGCATTAAGCAAACATTGGCTCTGTGATGTGAGACAGTGTCAACGAGATAATGAAAAGGATTAACCAAACAGCTATGTGATGTTATAACCTTTCTGTCACACACAACCAAAGTGAAAACATGTCATTGTATGACATAGTTGTTCTATATAGCTAATTCATGGTTAAAGTACACACTATTTTCTAATCATCTTTAATGTCAGCATACTTTAACATTAACAACATGCTTGTGTGACATCATTGTGTGTCATTAGAATGCATTATTGAATGGGAGTGTTATGCTGGTTAAATTAACAGTCTCATAACATCATGGGCATGTTTGTGTGTCAAAGTCTGTCTATGCCAGTATAAAACATGACTGAATTTGGCTGATGTAAGTGTATTTGTGAAGGGGAAATCTGACCTTACGCATGACTTTCTAATTCTTATAACTTAGCAATGATTCAGAGTTGTCATACACTTACACACCTCAATGACAACAATATCCAAAAGAAAAAAAGGTTTTGCCTTTGGCTGACACATGAAAGCATGAGGTTTAGCTCTTTCATCTTTTTCTTGCTTTGCCTGTAATGGCACAATAGAAAACAATAAATAAGAACATTATGAACACATACTCACTGGACAAAATTTAAGCATGCTAATTATTTTGTGATATGTTTGAAAAGGTATGTAAATACAATTGTTCAACATTCTTGATTTATGAATGTCATATTTATTTGTTTTGCTGCTTTTTGTGTTTGTGTGTGACCTTCACCCTCCTACCTCTAATCACTCCTTCAGATATATGCTTCTCCCACCCCACCCCCGCCAACTACATTCTATAAATGAGCAATGCCTGATTGTTCCTTCACAACAAGATAGCAGATTCTAAGAAATGTACCTATTCTGTTCCTTCCTGGTGGAATGAGCTTCCACCTCATCTGCTGAGACCAACGCAACCTTCAGGAAACAACATAAAACTAACCTGTTTCACAGATACCTGCCAAATCCCTAATGATGTTTAATATTGTTTAACGTGGTTTAAAAATAAACAAATGCTGTCTTTCACTGTTCATCCTGTTCCTAAAATCAGAATTTATACTTGTAAATGTAGTTTGGCTTTTTGGTTCTTGGTGCATAATGTTAAACACCCTCCCTCTTTCAGAGGTCACAGCGTTTGGACATGGATATTTAATAAGACCCAGGCCATATGCTGGTATTAAGGCCTTCTCTTTCTTTTGTTTTGTTTTTTGACCTTGGAAGACAATGGACCAAAAGGCAATTTCTTCTTCTTTATCTCAGTTTCATTTCCTGATAAAACAGAAAGCTGTTATAACACAACTCTAACAAAAATCAAGAGCAAAATGTGTATGAAAGCTGTTGTTATGCATTTTACCTTATTATCCATGTTAAGAAGATAACTCAAAAAGTTGTAATAGAGATAGCAAGTGTGAGACAAAAAATTTGTATAGTGACTGTATGAATAGTAATGCAATCAGTTTATTGAGTGTTAATGGTGTTAATGTTTTGTTGGTTAGCATAGCCCTCTGAGACCTTGCTGGTAGATGTTGATATGCACATCATTTATTTCTTCATTTATGCTATATAGCCATATTGGGTTATTCAATTCAAGGAACTGTCATGGAACTGCCAATAGATAGCTTCCTCTTGGTATCATAGACTTCCTTAAATGGCACTGGTCATGTAAAGACTTTAATTCAACCAGTACTGAGGTTTGTTACTGCCACAATAACACAAGAACATGTTAAGTATGTACATTTGGACTGCATATCCGCAGTGTATTTGTAACATTGGGCTGTAGTTTTGCTACAAAAAGCCAAGCAGTATTAACCTTAATACATTAGTAGCTCTTTCTTGCAATGTCTTAGAAGTAAGTCACTGTCATCTTTCAGTGCTGCTTTGAACATATGCATAGACACAAAATGTAGTGTTTGATGCATTAGGCAAACATTATCAGTACCTAATACAAAAATGGCTAAACATAGGTTAATCAAGCTATAAAGGAACATTTCAATACAACATGTCCTTTGTACTAATGTACTACCCTCATGGTAGCTCTCAATATCTCACTTTTAAAGGCTCCAAACGGTCTCTGTTGCTTCTTCCGGGTGGGGCAGTCTGTTTTTGGATGCCTCTCTCTCCCTCCTCAATCCTCAGCTGTCCCCACATTCTCAGCTTTTCAAACCCAGCTCAAGCTGACCACAATCTCAATTACACTTCCACACAGCTGCTGTCCTCTGAAAGAGAGAGCACTACTTTTTCTTGCTGTAGAAATATTTACTAAAGGATATTTAGACAGAAACAAAAAACTTGAACACAATGCATATTGTTTAGTTTATATGTCCAATTACTATGGTTCAGGAGATGTTATTTTGATGTGTTGTTTTGTAGTTACTTAAGTGTTGTGGGTGTTTCCTAGACATTAAGACGTTTTGGGTGGTTGTTAAATGGTCATTTATTGGTTAAAGTCAATATTGATATTCTAGTCTCAAGATATAAGTTCCACCATGAGAAAAATATGATTGGAATGATTGTTTATCTGTTTATACCATAGTCTGCTGCCATTGGCCTTGAGTTATAAAGTTATAAAATACTTTAATTTATCTAAATAATAAAATAAAATAAATTACAGTGGTCTTTAAAACTCGTACTTGTTAAAACTCATACTTTAGATTTTTTCCTTAAAAAAAACTCATACTTTAGAATCTTTTCCTTAAAGTCGGACTGTCTACAATGAACGTATGGCTCAGAACTATTACTGCATTTAAATAATTTTAATGTGTTTTGTGTCTCCTATCAAAATTTAGGAGAAACCTCTGAGACAACATTAGATAACCTCTGATCAATCATCAAGGTGGGTTGTGGCAGAGAAAATGAACAAAATAAAATAAGGGGTTAGAAATTTCATATAGATAAACAGGGAGGGGGCAGAAGAACATGGTGGTGCTCAGTCAGGTTTGTATAATGCTCACTGGAGGGACTGGGAGCCTCCATATCACAAAAAAGTGATTCCACTTAAAATCATTTTAATATTCCATTGTGCATAGCATTATGAAAACAATTCATAATATATATTACATAGGACAGATTAGGGACTCCTAATATATTAGAGAGCAGTTTTGAAAGTAAAGGTGTCAAGATCTTACAAGAAAGCTACAAGGACATTTCACAATCCATGGTGAATGGTCCAATGGTGCAGAATTAATATTTGGCAGTCAAAGGTTTTTCAAATATGGTAATCCATACCCAAAATCTGACCTCTGCATTTAACCCATTACTGATGTCATTACAAAGTTGGTTCTGTTAAATTTGGTGTTCCACAGGGTTCCAAAAAACGTTCCAGTTACAGAAATGCTGATGAATAAAATCCAAATCACACACTTGGACAAAGAAGGTGCCCCAGCAATGGGAACTATGATGCTTACCAGTCAAACCCACAAAGACGCTGGTAAGCCAACACACCTTCCTTGGCATCAGAAGCTTGAAAAGAGGGGAGAAGACACACTGCAACTAATAAACACACCCAGAGCGTGTTTATAAAGAGATATCAGTGAGCAAAGGTCAAAGAGGGAAATGCAACACTAAGAACCTCAGCAATATCCAAGTGGAAAAACATTTCAAGGATATTCTCTCTAAAAAACGCAGCAATATAGCTTGAAAAGAGGGGAGAATGAACAATAAGTAGACAATAAGTAAAGAGTGCAAGTAGGGCCCGGGGAGAAGATCTCAAAATCACAAAGAATGGATAACACCAGAAACCCTCAATACAATCAAGCAGAGATGGAAGGTTAAAGGAAAAAGTGATCAAGACAAGAAAAAAAGCTGAAAATTTGAAAAAGCAGTGGCTTTAAAGGAGTACAACCACTGCCATACTGTCATGCAATAAAAGTTTCAGGTTACACATGTAACCCAGGATAACACCATGACCAGGAAACTATAACAAGTTGACAGGCATGAACAAGTTTCTCTAAGTCTTGACTGGAAACAAAACCTCTAATTCTTGCAATGTTTTTGAAATGATAGTATGTTGATTTAGTTACTTCTCTGACATGACTACTGAAACTAAGATCTGACTTCAGAATCACCTCAAGATTTTTGACATGATTTTTAGTTATTTGACCCCTAGTGTCAAGGTAGGTCAGTGTCAATTACCTTAAGAACTTCATCTTTTCCAAATGCAATTATTTCAGTTTTCTCATTGTTTAACTGAAGGAAGTTCTGGGACATCCAACTGTTAATTTCATAAGTGCATTGGCAGAGGGAGTCAACGGGGCTGTAGTCATTTGGCGATAAATCTGGGCATCATCTGCATAGCTGTGATAAGCAATTTGGTTCTTTCTCATTATTTCATTTAGGGGGAGCATATACAGGCTAAACGAGAGCGGCGCAAGAATTGAGGTCTTGTGAGACTCTGTATGTCATAGACATCTACTTAGACTTATGCTCTCCTATACTCACATAATAGCCTCTCCCTTCTACGTATGACATGAACCATGTAAGAACTATGCCAGAAAGCCCGACCCAGTTTTCCAGTCTCTCTAGAAGGATATTATGATCGACAGTGTCAAATGAAGCACTAAGATCTAGTAGTACCAGCACTGATATTTCGGCAGAATCAGAATTTAAGCGAATATCATTTAGTATCTTTATAAGTGCTGTATTTGTGCTGTGATGGGGTCGGAAACCAAATAGCAGTTCAGCTGATTAAAAACTACCTTTTCAATAAACCTTGCCTATAAAAGGAAGATTTGACATTGGTCTATAGTTGCTATTTGATATTGGTCTATAGGGGTTTGTTAGAGTGTTGTTTAAGTTGCTGTTTTTAAGGTTTGAGAAGAATGTTTGTCTAGCTTTGCCTAATTCAACATTGAAAGCATGAAGGCTGTCTATAGATGCTATAGTGAATTTTAAGTTTTGTCTTCCGCCACATCCACTCAGGTTTTCTGCATTGTCTTTTCATACTCTGTACTGCTGTTGATTTTCTGCATGGTGCTTTCTGTCTGCCAGTCATATTTTTGACTTTTATTGGTGCAATGTCATCAATTGCATTCTTAATGTTTGAGTTAAAGGAATCTAGAAGAAGATCATCAGAGTCTGCAGAAATGCTTGACATTGAAGACATAGTCTTCATAAATAGCAAACTAGTGTTCTCATTAATGCATCTCTTTCTGACAGAGACAGATCTAGATCCAGTGATAGCAGAGATCAATATATCAAAGAAAATACAGAAGTGATCAGATAGTGCTACATCCCTAATATCAATGGATGAAGTCTCTAGACCCTTACTGATGAGTAAATCAAGAGTGTGACCACGATTGTGTGTGGGTCCATGCACATGCTGAACCAAGTCAAAAGTGTTCAAAACAGTTATAATTTCTTTTGTAGTATTAATTTCTGCATTATCTATATGAATATTAAAACCCCCTGCAATAGCATAATTGTCAAACTCTAAGGAAATCATTGATAACAGTTCTTTGAACTCTTCAACAAAGGCTGGAAAATATTTAGGAGGCCTGTAAAGAATGAGAAACAGAATACATTGAGCACAATCCCTAGATATTCAAAGGTCAAGTACTGACCAAATGACACTTGCTTGCATTTATAGACATTTATAGACATTAAACAGAGCAGCTACACTTCTCCTAACAGCTCTACAGACACTCATGAAGGAAAAGTTAGGAGGGGCTGTTTCATTGAGGACTGTTGCACTGCAACTGTCTTCTAGCCATGTTTCATTTAAAAGCATAACGTCTAGGTTTGTGGTTATTAAGTCACTGGTCAGAAATAATTTATTTTTAAATTATGAACGAAAACATTCAACATTTCTCAAAAAGACATTTCTCGTTGTCCCCACAGCAATCTTAGTTTGGTGCATAATAGGCCGCAGATTAGATGAGTCAGCCATATGACTAGAAAAGGCCTTAGACTTTCTATCACATGGGGCCCACCGTTTTTTAGTTGATATCTGGGGGCTTGCAGTGAAAGACAGAGAGAGTCAGACAGTATAAACAAGTTCCTCCATTTTCTGTAAGAAGCTTAAAAGTGGAGATGCTGGAGAGAGGGATAGAGGGATGGTGAGTGGAGCTGTGGAGCTGGTGTTTCCAGTGGCTGAAATATGTTGTCCTGGCTTCTCTGGATGTTTTCCAGAAGGTGGTCCTTTAGTGCTGAGTCTTTGAGTTGTCCTGGTATGTCACAGTCTGTCTGTGATGAGCTCTGTGGGCAGGGCTCAGCTAGCATTGTGTCCATGAGCAGTGGTTGTTGTGCAGGTTCTTTGTAGCCATGTATTCAGCCCAAGCAACCGTGAAAACATGTTAGTTCCCCTTGCTAGGAGTGGTCCACTGATTAACGAGTTAACTTCAAGTTTTCGAAGTGTTTCAGGAAGTTCACTGAAATCCTCCTTTAGGAGTTCTGCTCTTTGTTCTTTTGTACATGGATGATGATCCAATTTGTAGTCTTGTGCTTCATTAGAACGTTTCAAAGCTCCTTGTTGACATCAGAGATGGTTGCTTCAGAAAAGCAGCATGTAGTTGTAGTCTTGCTTCTAATGTTTTTGATAATGGAGTCGCCACTATCAGAATCCTGGGCTCAGCTGCGCTCAGAGCTGAATGCCGCTGTCTGCTCTGCATTGAGTGTCTGTTAGTAGCAGTGTTAGCTGCTGGCTGATACGATCCATGTTTGGGCGCATTTGGGGATTCCTCACTGGTATTCATTAATGCTTCAAATCTGTTCTCAAGGTGTATAGGTGGTGGTAAAATAGCAGTGTTTGCAAGCCTTGTCATTACCATATCTAGGGTGAGGATGCCATAGCAGCAATACGAGACACTCGTGACAATCTGATGTCTCGAGTGACTTTGGGTCTCGCTCCCTGTTTGTGCTATTGATTAGTGTGTTGATCAGTTTTGGCTCATTTCTCTACACTTAATAATGGCTGATGAGATTCAGTAAATTTATGGGACTCACCGGCTGTATGCTGAGGGGGTCCATGATGATGACTGGCACCTGTTCACACCTGTTTTTGAAGTACAGCAAGTAGCAAGAACCACAATCCTTTGTAGAAGTCTGTGCAGTACTACCAAAGAGAGAGGTCCTTGTGCAGGTTATGCACCAGAGCGTCTTCCTGTTCACTACCTACTGGGCCCTAACACATGTGGGACCCAGGTTGTAGAATCATGCAAAGGTGTCAGATGTTGCTCTTTCTGCACAAAGGAAAGTAGAGCTGATCAGCCAAGTGTTAGGGTCTTGCCCATAGAGAGAATTCCAGTCAGTTGAAATGCTCCACTTCAATGCATAAGCCAACCTAGTGCAACAAGCCATGGTCTGAGTGATAGTGTCCACAATGCCCTGGGTGTCTCATCCAGAGATCACACATGGATGGTCCAAAGTTTGGGTGCTTGGGTGATGGGGGGCAGGGCCTCACTTCCAAAAAACAGGTCTGGGTGGGCTAGTATAGGGCAACCAGCAAGTCAGGGAATTAAATATCAGGCAGTGGGAGCACTCCTGAGAGGCAAACAGGTCTGCCTCTGCTTCCCAAATCGATTTCAAATCAGCCGAGAACAAGGAAGTTTTGGTTCATTTAATTAATGCATCTTAACAATCCCTTAAGGGGATTGATTGGTGGACTATATGTAGGCTATTTTAAAGTGGTAGGTCTTCAATCTAGATTTAAACTGACATAATGCATCTATCTCCCGAACAACACTGGAAAACTATTCAAATATGACAAGGCTATTCAAATTTTAAAATAGTGATAGATTTTTAAATAAAGCATTTTAATGCTCTTGCTGATTAAAGAGTTTTTTTTGATTAAAGATCATTTTTTTACAATCACACTCTTACATTCTCTGTCCTTTTACACACATGTGACTCTACACACAGACACACTCACACACTGTGAGTTAGATGAGTCATATTTCTTGGAAAGGATGATCAGTTAATGCTGACAGGACAGAGTGAGAAATACCAACCTGGCTGAGACTTACATATGAGTAGTCATCTACTGTAAGGTCATAATGTTTGTGGTGAATCTTTTGATTGCCAGGTCAATGTTATGAATAGTTTCTGAAGTGTTGCTTGTGTTTAATATTACATTGACATTGCAAGTGATTTAAGTTGCAAGGGCAACAATAGATGGTTGCTAGTTTGTTCTGGGTTTGTTGTTTACTAGTATTACCTTTAAATGGTTTATTGTTTTAATTAACAACTAGGTGTGGTGCTACTATGTCCGACAAACATCCATTTATAATTATTTAATTTAGGCTAATAAATGGAGACCACAGTCCGTGTCATTAAGTTCCCTTTCAGGAACTCAAGCTGCGTTGAAAAGCTATGGAAACACTACCAGCATTTAAGCACTCTGAACAGGTGTGTCGAATCACTGATTACGAGGCGTGACGTCACAGACAGGGTAACATCATGACCAGAAAGCTATAAAGGCACAAGTGTTGCGCTGCTCGGGTTAGCTTCTTTCATTCAGCAAAGCGCTCTATGTCGAATTGTCTCTCAATTGTTTGTCTTTCTATGTATTTAGACCAGGGAGAGAAAGCATTTAAGTTAGAATGCCACTGGCTAAGGGAAAGACAAAGAGTTTTTCAGAACGTGTGTTCCTCTCTGCCCGCGTTTCATTATGGGTGGGGATACACACGCTCTATGTGTTGTTTGCTTAGAAGCATAGCACGCTCAGTGGGGGGAAAGCTCTTGAGGGGGAAGGGATGTTAGAGCATTCGCCCATCACACTGGAGACCCGGCTTTGAGACCTGTCTCTGACCAAAATCACAGCATGCGGGTGCTCACCCCTGGAGGGCTCTTTTTGAGAAGGGAGCCCTCGTTAGCGTTGTTCCCACTTCCACTGAGGCGAAACGGCGGCTGCATTCGTAGGGTTCGCAGCTGGACTTGATTAAGGGAATTGAGACAGGCTTGTCCTTATCTCATTTTTCTCTCGTCAGGTGCTCCTTTTTATTGGGTATGGAAGCACTCTCTGCGGTTTCTCCAGCCTTGAGAAGCTGGTACCGTTTAGCAACTTCTGGCAACATGGAAACTACTGCCAGGTGTATCCCAATGGGTCCTGCGTACTTTTGAACTAGGTTACAGAATTCAGTTCATTTCTCGCCACCAGCATTCAGCGTTCAGAGGGGTTCTCCCCACACTGGTGGGCCCAGTGCAGGCTCTGGTCTGGAAACAAGAAGTGGTTTTTCTGTTAAGGAAGGAGGCCATCGAGGTGGTCCCTCCTCAGCTGAGGCAAACAGGGTTCTACAGCCGCTATTTTATTGTTCCCAAGTAGGGTGGGGGTCTGCGTCCCATCTTGGATCTCAGGCTCTTGAACCACTCAGTCAGACAACTGATATCCCAAATCAGGTCTGAGGACGGGTTTGTCACCATAGACCTAAAAGACGCCTATTTTCACATCTCCATTCTTCCTCAGCACTGGAAGTTCTTGAGGTTTGCGTTCAGGGCAGCTGCGTCCAACGTCATACCTTTTGACCTACTGTACATGAGACCCCTTCAGTGGTGGCTAAAATCCAGGGGGTTCTCCCTGAGGGGAAATCCACTTCACATGATAAAGGTCATGAGACCGTGTATCTGTGCTTTAGACATGTGGAGGGAACCCTGGTTCCTCTCTCAGGGTCCAGTGTTCTGCAACCAAGATCCAGAGATCTTGGTCACCGTGTTATGTTAGCAACAGATGCTTCCCTTTTGGTTGGGATGTGGTTATAAACAGCCGCCCAGTCAAAGGTCTTTGGGAACCTCACCATCTTACTTGGCACATAAATTGCCTGGAAATGCTTGCAGTGGTTCAGGCTTTAAACCTCCCGAACCTGAAAGAGCACCACATGTTGGTGCAACAACACGATGGTGATTGCATACATCAACCACCAGGGAGGTCTGTGTTCACGCCTTCTTTACAAATTGGCACACCAGATCCTGGTCTGGTCACATGGGAAGCTTTGCTCGCTGAGAGTGGCTTATATCCCCGGTAGACGCAGTGTGGGAGCAGACATTCTGTCAGGGCAAGGGCTGAGGCCCAGGGAATGGAGACTTCACCCCGAGGTGGTGAAGCAGATTTGAAAATAATTTTTGGGCAAGCCCAGTTAGACCTCTTCACCTGTATTCTAGTTCATCCAGCTCTTCTGGAACTAGATGCCATGGTTCAGGCATAGCTGAGACTATGCCTTTATGCATTCTCTCCTATTGCCCTGCTCCCAGGAGCTCTAGAAAGAATTCACCGGGATGTTGTATCTGTGCTCTTAGTAGCCCCATTCTGGCCGAGCCGAGTATGGTTCTCGGATCTCGTATCTCTCCTGGAGCCTGTCTTTGGAAAATCCCCTTGAGGAGGGATCTTCTGTCTCAGGCAGAGGGCCCTATCATCCCCCCTCGCCCAGACCTTTGGAACCTATGGGTGTGGCCCCTGAGGAGGTACAACTCTTAGCTTCTGGTCTATCAACTGAGGTTGTTGAGACCATCCTTCAATCTAGAGCTTCACCTATGAGGAAACTGTATGCCCTAAAGTGGAACTTTTCACTTCTTGGTGTAGAGACCTCCAATTTGACCCAGTCGACTGCCCTATTGGTACAATCCTGGAATTTATGTAGTCCTGATTTAAGATGGGATTGACTCATTCCACCCTGAAGGTTTATGTGGGGGCGCTTTCTGCTATCAACATCTCTATTGAGGGATCTTCAGTGGCTAGACACCCTTTGGTCGTATGGTCATTTTGGTCACCCTTTGGTTGTTTCCTCTGCAGTGCGCTGAGGCTGAGGTCTCAAGTACAATCCCAATTCCCTCCTTGGGACCTGGCTGCCAGAGAGCTGCCCTGTGGAGAAAATCCAACCAGTTTTTGGTCTGTTTTGGCCCACACAAGAGGGGCCAGTCTGCTTTTAAGCAGACGCTGGATTGTCAAGGCAATCCGTATCGCTTATGAGTCCTCTGGACTTCCCCCTCCTTTTGGAACCAAGGCTAACATTACTCGAGGTATGGCGGCCTCTAAGGCCCTTTCTGCAGGTGTCCCAATTCAGGACATTTGTGATGCTGTCAGATGGTCCACTCCCTTGACCTTCGTCAGATTTTATGGCCTTAATCTTCAGGCCTCTACTACTACCTCTTTCCTGACTCCCTTAGTTGGACTCAACATAGATCAGGGGTCCCCTCACTATGGTGGAGTTGGCATCTCATTCCCATAGCGTTTTGATGCAGCTCGAGTTCCTGAAAGGGAACGTCTCAGGTTACATATGTAACCCTGGTTCCCTGAAGGGAATGAGACACTGCATCTCGATCCATACCTCAGGTACCATATCTCTGCGCTCGAAGCTAACTCAAGCAACGCAACACACATGCCTTTATAGCTTCTTGGTCATGACGTCACCCCATCTTTGATGTCACACCTCGTAATCAGTGATTCATTCCCCTTCAGGGAACCAGGGTTACATATGTAACCTGAGACGTATTTAAAAACATTTGTTTCACACACTGTTTGTGGAAATAGGCACACACCACACACAACCTTTTCTAATAGTTTAGACATAAATGGGATATTAGAGATGGGTCTGTAGTTTGTCAGTGAATTTGTATCTGGTTGCAGTTTTGTTACTAGAGGCTTAATAACTGCAAATTTGAAGGGAGTCAGTAATACGATGTAAGATCAACTCAGTAGATATATTTCAAGATAAAGAGCCACACCCACAACTACTACAAAAGACTTAAAGCTGTCATTGAAGTTAAAGGGGGCAATATACTGTATTAAGTATATGTGTATGTGTATGTGTATGTGTATGTGTATGTGTATGTGTATGTATATGTATATATATATTCACACACACACCACATACTCACACTATACTGTGTATTCGCTCACCCATCCAAATTATCAGAATCAGGTGTTTCAATCACTTCTATGGCCAAAGGTGTATAAAATCAAGCACCTGGGCAGGCAGACTGTTTTTACAAACATTTGTGAAAGAATGGGTCGCTCTGAGGAGCTCAGTGAATTCCAGCATAGAACTGTGATAGGATGTCACCTTGGCAACAAATCCAGTCATGAAATTTCCTCACTACTAAATATTCCACAGTCAAGTGTCAGCTATATTATAAGAATGTGGAAGCATTTGGAAATGGCAGCAACGAAGCAATCCGCCACGAAGTGGTAGGCAATGTTAACTGATGGAGCGGGGTCGGCGGATGCTGAGGCACATAATGCGAAGAGGTCACCAACTTTCTGCAGAGTCAATCACTACAGACCTCCAAACTTCATGTGGCCTTCAGATTAGCTCAAGAACAGTGCGCAGAGGGTTTCATGGAATGGGTTTCCAAAACTGAGGAGCTGCATCCAAATCATACATCACCAAGTGCAAAGTGTTGGATGCAGTGGTGTAAAGTGGTGGAGACACATTCTCTGGAGTGATGAATCATGCTTTTTCATCTGGAAATGTGATGGACGAGTCTGGGTTTGGCGGTTGCCAAGAGAACAGTACTTTGACTGCATTGCACAAAGTGTAAATTTTGGTGGAGGGGGGATTATGGTGTAGGGTTGTTTTTCAGGAGCTGGGCTTGGCCCATTAAGTCCAGTGAAAGGAACTCTAAATGCTTCAGAATACCAAGATATTTTGGACAATTCCATGCTCCCAACTTTGTGGGAACAGTTTGGAGCTGGCCCCTTCCTCTTCCAACATGACTGTGCACCACTGCACAAGGCAAGGTCCATAAAGACATGGATGACAGGGTCTGGTGTGTGTGAACTTGACTGGCCTGCACAGAGTCCTGACCTTAACCAGATAGAACACCTTTGGATGAATTAGAGACAGAGAACACATTCCTTGTGGACAGCCATCAAAGAAGAGTTAAAGCTGTTATAGCTGCAAAGGGTTGACAACATGGGTGTGTGTGTTCACAACTTGCAGTGTGTGTTCACTCCTCATAAAGGATGGGTTAAATACAGAGGTCACATAAGGGTTATGGGTAACCGTAACCGACAAATTCATGTCATTTTTACTTTTTCACTTTCACAGGGTATGACATTACTTCCCCCTTCCAGAAGGAAGACGAAGAGTCGATAGGAAGACGAAGAGTTCTCAGGGGAAAGGTGAGGGCCGAGGCAGAGCAGATGCCACCGGGCTATTGCTCTCCATCTGCCATTGGTGTGGGTTATAGCTCTGCACTCTTGATGATAGAGGGCTGGGCACTGGGTCTGGAGTGGCGCTGTCGTCCTTCGAAATGATCTCAAATGTCATGGGCGATCCACAGGACTCAATATAGGTAAGCAGGCTCATTTGAGAACCATCCCCTAACAACTGCGCTTGGGTTAATTGGCAGATATTTTATGTGTTTCATATGGTTTTGAGTTTGTCAGGGGAAAGGTTCATGAAGTCGTTAATACAAAAGTTTGATGACACATTGTTTTCAGGTAGTGTTTGTTTACTGTTTTAATTGTCCTAGAATCATTGTTTATATTTTACTGTTTAATTTGTGTTTAGTTTGTGTTTAGTTTGTGCGGCCCTTGCTGCTTTTTAAAATTCTCTAAAAGCCCATAAAAGCCCAATGTAGGGGACTAGATAAAATCCCTCACTAACAAATTGCAGCATTTCATCCTATTCTGGAGAGGGGGTGGTGTCCTTAGGTCCACTTTGCAGCAATCATATCTGTTATACATTTTCTTAATCAATGTTTAATTAACATTTGTCTTCCTATAATAATAATAATAATAATAGTTATTTGCAAATGATTGTAACGACTGGCCAGCAGAGGGGGCCCTTTCCCCGTGAACTTTGACATTTGCCCCCTCTGCTTCCTGGTTCGTGACTTCCTGTTGGGTCATGGCCGCCCATCCAGTGTCAGCACCCGTCATGGCCACCCATCCAGAACCAAGCGCAGCCACAGCTGCTCCCTCTGTGTCAAGTCCAGCTACAGCAGCAGCTGCTTCCTATGTGTCAAGTCCAGCTACAGCAGCAGCAGCTCCCTCCGTGTCAAGTCCAGCTACAGCAGCAGCTGCTCCCTCCATGTCAAGTCCAGCTACAGCAGCAGCTGCTCCCTCCGTGTCAAGTCCAGCTACAGCAGCAGCTGCTCCCTCCGTGTCAAGTCCAGCTACAGCAGCAGCTGTTCCTCCTGCCAAGCCAAGTCCAGCCACAGCAGCTGTTCCTCCTGCCAAGCCAAGTCCAGCCACAGCTGTCCCTCCTGCCAAGTCAAGCCAAGTCTCAGCTGCCTCTCCTCCGTCAAGTCCAGCAGCAACCATATTTCCACTCAAGTTCAGAAGCAGCTGTCCACTGCCAAGTCAAGTCTCCGCCGCTGCTCCCACAGCCAAGCCAAGCCACGTCTCAGCCGACGCTGCTCCACCAGCCAAGCCAGGCCAAGGCTCAGCCACAACCGCCGTTCCGCTGCTCCCACAGCCAAGCCAGGCCAAGGCTCAGCCACAACCGCCGTTCCGCTGCTCCCACAGCCAAGCCAGGCCAAGGCTCAGCCACAACCGCCGTTCCACTGCCATGCCAAGCCACAGCCGCAGTTCCACTACCATGCCAAGCCACAGCCGCAGTTCCACTGCCATGCCAAGCCACAGCCGCAGTTCCACTGCCATGCCAAGCCACAGCCGCAGTTCCACTGCC
>JBAJNP010006786.1:0-24514 GCA_036877545.1 Yasuhikotakia modesta | reverse complement strand
CAGCTTGAGATTAACTCACCCAAGCAAGATTTAATAATGTCTATTGATAAAACGTCAACATATGCCTCTGCCATTAAAAACAGACAGCACCTGCTTGGTATTCCACTTGCTGATGAGCCACATGACATTTTGAGAGGCCAGTGGATGATTTATCGCATTAGGATTTTAGTTAGACAGAAAAATATCCAACTTATGACACTTAGAGGTCATGACAACAATTTTCAGACTCACTGACAATCTTACAGTTCTTTGCAATTGCTGAAGTTCCAGACTCCTCTATAACACAGAACTCAGAAAATTGAAGAACGCAATATCTATAAGTTTGAATTATTATCTTGCATTTTATGGTAATAAAAGTCAAACTACACTTGCGTCATACACAAAGCGTCATGAGGCTTGTGGTTTTATGAGATTTGGTGCATCATATTATTTGACTAGCTATGTCTTCAGCACTGTAGAATTACAGACCAAAAAACACTTCTGAGGAAAGTGCCTGTGTACATTTCCAACACGCTGCTGGGAGTACAAATGGCTTAATGACATTCTCATAAGTTAGACGTTTTTAAAAATGACATTTGAAATGGATTGATTCAGCAATTGTGCGAAATGGTGAGATAACATAAGGGCTGCTTAATAAGGGCTTTTAGAGGTCTTCTCAATAATGAAATGCTGAGATATAATTATGACAGCAGAAAACCATAAAGAAATGCGCAGTTCTTTAAAATCGTTCCTCGTTTTTATTAAATATTTGTTGAATGTCAAAAACAGCAAGATTGCTGCAAAATCCACTGAATTTTTCACTACACTTTGTAAGGGCTATATAATGCATGCTTTTGACAGAATAATGCATTTAACTAAAAACTTGCAGGAACCATAAACTTAAATAGGAATAATACAAAAGAAAAATCTACATTGTTAACTTGAATGTCATAATTTTTCACCAATTGCAAATTATAAGAGACAGTTTCTGATTTATCAGCTGTATTATCAGTTTTGTTCTACATGTAAACCTACACACTTCTTGAAACCGGGTGATACACCAAAAATATTGAATCTGAAACACTAAACTCTGAATGAGCAGGAAACAGACATGTGTATGTTTAGGAGTGTTTTGCTACTGTATAGTCAGGGGTCAAGATGCACTTGAGGAAATGAAGACCTCATGAGGGGACAGCAGATTAAAGCTCTTCCTGGGGATAATGCAATCACTCCCCACCATCATCAATTACCAAATGAGACAGAGCTGTCCCTGCTACTCTCTTTGTATATGTCTCTAAACCTCTCTTTCTCTGCTTCTCTTTAAATTTCAATGCAGAACCCATCAGGTTACAGTTACTTGTGTGCGGGCAATTGTGACCTTGTGAAAGTGCAGCACCTGGCTAATACCAGCCACATCAAAGTTACACACAACTCATATGAGCTGTGGTGAGATGCGCAGATATTGCCCACACAGCAACATCACCATATACTTATGTGAGGTTAGATACAAAGGCTGGAAAAGGACAAAGGCTGCCAGGTCAGAAGATATATTATGTAATTATGTCTTGTTTCTACACACAGACCTATAGGAGCGTACTTCACCATTCATTGCATCAGTACTTCAGTATAAATGAATCAGGACACAGCCAGCCTCCAAGAAACAAAACCAAGAAAGTTGTAAGTGTCTTCACAATCCCGTTCCAAACATCAGCCGCCCCTCAGCTTTCTCCAGATGATCTCCACATCACCGTCTGCCTCTGATAATTCCTAAGCCTCCTCCATTTCAGATCCAATAACAGATAAGAGCGCATTTCAGCATGATCAAGTGCAATCTGTTCCCTCACACTGCTACTTTACTCTGACTTGGGATTACTGAACACACACATACACTCACACACTCACCCCCACATGTTCATCCACAGATAACCAGAGTCACTGTGTTCTGTGACTGAGAAGATGGGGAGGTGGAATCTTCTCTCCAGCACAGAGGAGGGGATAGAGGGTAAGATGTGTCACTCCAGCATACCATGAATGTCTTTGTCATTTCTTGTGACCATAGACTTAAATGTTTATGAGATTAACATTAACAGTCTGTAAATAAAAGCTGTATAATTCGGTATATAATAATTCTGCAAATGAAAAATAAGTAGTTAACGTAGGTAGAAGTGCTTTTTTCCTTACCAACTGACCATTTAACTCATAATATTTAAAAATATATTTAAAATTATGAGTTAAATGTTTATGTATTACATATTTTTATGAACTGCCAGTTTATAAAACCACGTATAGTATCTGTGTAAAGATAAAGTCATCAGTTACTATAGTCAAAATTTGCTGTGTCATAAATATGTTTTGCTTCCAARAAAATACCATTACAAATACTTAAAATAATAATGACAATATAGACACTTATAGACTGTTATAGACACTTTTTTTACTTCTGTGTTGAAAGCAGTGACCCTAAAATACAATGAGGTGCATCTCATTCTTCCATCTCAATATGGCACATCTTACCCCTTCATCTCCCCTACAGTCTTTCAAAGAGATCTACAGTTCACATTCTACATGCCTATTTTTTTACAAAAACAAACCCGCACAAGTGGGACACACACACACCCCTCGGCAACTTTGTGCACACATTTAGTACACACATCAACCAACAATAAAAGAGAAGCCTCTAACCGCACAGCAATGACAGAACAGCGAGAAAAAGGCTCTCCGTCTTGCCCAGCTGCACACACAAGTGTTTTCAAAGCCACAACACTGTGCCTTGGGTAGATAAGGCTGCCCTCCTCTCTTGGTAAACAACTTTTTTGGATTAGAGGTGGTGGTGCATAATGAGGGGAGGAGAGCCATTGCCGCATTGTCACAGGCACATGCAGGGACCAAGGCGACTCGGCTCTGCTATTTATCCTGTGGCCTGATAGCTTACTTATCTGTGAGAGAAAATGCCAAAGCTGGCGGAATCTCATCTTCGCGTCGGCACGGGGCAGACGGTGCGCTAATAGATATATCAGCGCGCGGGTGCGGGGCTAAGCCAGTCAGATGAGCGGGTGCAGGTCGCAGCTGATTGATTAGCATATGCTGGAATGGTGCAGGCCGTTGACAACCCCAGATTACAGCCACCACGCAAACCTAAATTGGGCACTTCTCTCTGCCGCACCGCAGAACAGAGGCCCTGTAAAATTACAGCCCTGTCACCTGAACAGTGTCTATTTGGGGAATGTTAATGCATATAAACAATTAAATCAAGAGAGAGAGCAGAAGCGGGAGAAATTATAGGGATGAACAGAGAAAGAAAGAAAGAACGAAAGATGAACATGCTTACCACCAAAAACATCTCTCCTTTGTATTATGTTATGTTGTGAAATATGAATTGTTTTAGTTTGCCATTGAGTGTTTCTGGGGGTATAATGACCAGTCAACACCATTAAAAGGTTTAAAAGGCTTATAAAAATCACCACAGTTTATTATAGCAAAAATATTAATCTACCAATGGGCTACATAAAGTTCCTCCTATGAGTCTATTAAGAAGACAGATACTTGAACCATAGCGTCAGATCTGCCCACTCTTTATATAGAGCAGCACCAGTGTCAACTGCCTTCACAAATGCTACAGCACAGCCATGTAGTGGTTAAATGCCTGTGAGAAAATGTCTTTGCTCAATGGGTGATAATGTGAGAACAGTTACCTACTGCTGCATGTGTGTGTGTGGTTTAATGTGTACAGGTGAAAGTGTGTTAACAGCTATAAAAATGGACAGGCCAGAGCTTGACACACGCACCCATACAAACACAAATGCTTCTTGAGGGCGACATTGTCTATCATAAAGACAGAACTCACTTCTGGACCGTCACCATGACAACCTGCCATCATGGTGTCATGTTCCTGACAGGCACTGAAACCAGTTTTTGTCCCTTCCGGTGAATATTAAACCCTTTTATTGAGATTTGACTCATATAAAAAAGCATTGACGTAAAGCTTGCTCTGCCCCTTAAGAAAACACTTCACCCAAAAATGAAATTTCTGTCATAATTTACTCACTGTCATGCCATGTATGTACTTGTAGGTACTGTCTTGTCTGACGTTGTTGTCTAATTTAGAAAAATGTATTTGTTTGGTACTTTTCATTAATGTATGTCAGGCTGAAAATACACCCTTATAAACTTATTTTAAAACAGACACACACACAGACACACACACACACACACTAATGTTTTTTTCCTGTTGGAATATTATTGTAATACAATAGCAATGACCTGGACAAATGTTATGCTCCCCTCACATTTGCTTTGCAGGCTCTTCAGAAATAGAATTGTTCCCATCCTTCCATTCTTTATCTACAGCCCTTAAGAAGAAAAACACAACCTGTTCACCTGTTTCTCAATGTCTTCGAGCTCATTTAAAACATCAAGTCTTTTCTGTACAGTCATGTAAGGGTGGAAAATTACATAATCATTCTTGGCCTTCAGAAAACTGTCTGAGATGTGTGTTTAATGTCAGATGACATGAGACAGTAAAAGAACAGCCCGAATGAACATATTAATTCACTAACTGAAAAATAAGCCATGTGTTTATGGATTTGACTTTCAATCTCTGTGGTGGGCATTAGGGTCACAAAGCATCCCATAAGCCACATATGCTAGCTGTACCCTCACTGCAGCAATGGCCCTTACATTCTCTTCATATCGTTCACTGACTTCCTCTCTCACTTCTGGACAAGGGACAAGCAGGGAGCCCGCAGGCTGTGCTCTGCACTGCCGCTTTTCACTCTAAACGGAGATGAGCGTGGTGATATCCCCGGGCCAGCTCAGGGGGTCTCTATCTAACCTAAAATGATTTTTAGCACGCCAACTGAAGCACCTCCCAGAAGCAATGTCAGCCCTGCCGCAGCCTCTCTTTTCCAGCCTCGTTCTCTCTCCTCCCGTGTGTGTGCGGATATGTGTGGGGAGAGAAAAGCAGTAGAGACAGGGGGAAGTTAAAAAGCTTAGCAGCGAGGGTCAGCTCACGACACGACGGCTTATCGCTTTTCTGTCGCTCCCCTGCCAGCAATAGAAGGGACCTTTTTWTCACCGTCTCATTCAGGTGAAAAGCTTAGTACTCTCCCTGTGCTCTCTCTCTTTCTCTCTCTCACTCTCTCTCTCTCTCTCGTGCACACCCTGACTCCCTCTCACATCTTGATGCCTTTTAAATGTCACTTATTTTACATGAGGTACTTTGTGGAGATGGGAAATCAGGAGCAATCAGGGCTATTATCCCTGTGGGGCGATGTCGGGTCCAGATGCATTACGACACCCTTCCGCCGGCTAGCCACTGCAGCAGCGTGCCACTTCTTAAGGAATTAAGTGGCATTATGGGGGAAGTGGCTGTGATAGGAACAGCATGGGCAGCACAGGTAGAACGCTTCTCTCGCTCGGCCTTTAAGTAAGACCTCAAAGGGGCCTAATCTAAAAGAAAGCCCTGGACAAAGCAAAACCTTGGACAACCCAAACCCAAGCCCACCGGGAGAGAGCCGGGCCATTTAGAACCACCTGTGCACACCCCCTTCATTTTTACTTGCTTCCTCTGTACCAACCTGTATAAGATCACAACACTTTTAACTACCCTCCCTCCATTATATTTATAACATCTAGTACATCTAAATCTAGTACATATAAATACGTTTCAATAACTGATACCATGTTTTCAGGGTTGTCCTACAATTGACCAAAAGTGAGGAAAAAACACTTACATTAACTACATTAACTACTTATTTTTCATTTGCAGAATTATTATATACAGAATTATACAGTTTTTATTTACAGAATCACAGAATGTTTATTTTGTTTTATACTCATTTCATTATATTCATAATATCCACTTTGCTCAAAAACTCATAAACCTTAACATACGCTTCTTAAGTATATTGAGATATGACTGCCTTAGGATTTGTCTAGGTGCAATGAAAAAGATTTCAGGTCTTGCTAAAGAACACTAGCAGTGTGACAGCTATTCCAACAGTATTCCAACAGACAGACGCTAATAGCTCCAAAAAAACACTGGGGTAGAAAGCCAAGACATTAACACTAAGCACAACAGCATTTCAGGTTACATCACAGTAAATCGAGACAAGTCAAAATGCTTTTCCATCTTTAGACAACTCAAAGCATTTAGATAACAATGAAGAGATTGAATAAGGCATTTTCTTTGTGTGCTTCTCCCCTCAAAGCACTTCAGGCACCTGGTAAATAAGGGTTACTGTTTTAAAGACTTAGCCTGGGGGCACACATACACTCTCAATCTATGTCACTGCAGATGAACTGAGAGCAGGCAGATATTACGCCATTAGGGACTGTGTGATACTGTATGCGTGTTGAGGGAACATTTTGATGCAAGTTAAAGATAAGACGAGCTGAGGGCTGAACACTCTGTGACTTAGCGGAAACATTTATGTGAGAAGTTGAACGAATAAATGCATTTGACACCCTTGTCGCATTCAAGCTCTCATTACCTCACGCCCTGTAATTATGATAACATTGGTCACCAAGAAACACACAGCATTAAAGTAGTATGAGAGATAAAAAACAAAAACAATTTCTGTCTCACCTGCTTTCTGTCTCATTAACATGCGTTAATAGTAGCCATTTTTTCCTCAGTAAAAATAAGCCAAATTAATCAAATTCAGAATCAGATCTATCTTGCTGTGAACACATTTTTACATTTTTGGGCTTCCACAAAAAAAACACTTAAACAATTATTAGTAAATGAAAGCCATTGTACAAGCTAGTAGGGGATCAGCACGGGTTTAACAGGTGCTCAGTCACATGACTGTACCTGAGTGGCACTGGTCTACAGCCAGATCTTGGGTGCAAAAGAAAGTCCACTGGCCAACCAAAGCCACAGGCCAGATAAAGCCACAGGTTATAAAGACCCTGTTGCTGTGGATGAGGCTGACAATGTAAAGCTAACAGCAGCACTGCACAGGCCATCAACACAGTGACAAGACACAGCGAGACAAAGACACAGAGGACACTCTATATGTGAAGAGAGAGACACATACATGAACAAATGGTAAAATTTAACCTCTTTCACTAAAAGTCAAGCTGTTACCTACAGCAATAAGACTAATCTCTCAACATACCAGAGTGCAATTGAAGAGCCTCAATGGTCTGAAGTCTATTGTATGGTCAATATTCCCACCTCTCTGTGTGGGATAATGGGCTTGTGTCTGTATAGCACTGCAATAAGGGGAAAAGAAAAGAAAGAAGGAAAAAAATGAAAAGAAGAAAAATAATATATAGGCATCATACAGTCAGTCTTATAAACGGACCCATATAGCAGAAAACCCTAGAAAGCAAATATATCTTGCATTGTGTAACTTTATTAATAGACTACATTGTTCATTAATGCAATTAAAGTAAGTACAGGCAATTGAGGAGTGGGTTTTCTTATGAGTGGACTTTTGCTACAAGCAATGGACTAAAATAAGAGACCTTAAGAAGAGGTGACCGGTGACATGCCTGCTGGTGAGGGACACACACACTATGAGCAGCCCTAAACCCACCCTAGAGATCTTTATTACTCCAATGAGGGTCAAGTTTATCTAACTAGGTCTAGTGGTCATTTATTGAGACACAAGCAACCTTGAAAGTCACAGTTCTGTTCCAAAACCTGCAACCTACAAAACACATATACTGAAGCCACCAATGTGAAACTATTAAGCTTCAAAATGCACACAACACACAAATGTTGAAGTCTGTTAATAGAACTTTTTTAAAAAAGCCATGCATTCTGGGATTGCCTTCTATTTAAATGATAAATACATACATTTGCTGCCTACATTTGGTAACCTGACCTTGTGTCAGGATTCCACCTATGATCTTAAAATGCTATCTATATAGCTACCTCATTAGTTTGTTAGAGTTAAAGAGTTAATTAAATATTTCTGACAGAATGAACATGAAAATGAAGACATGCCTAAATTAAGATGCTGAAAGTAATGACCAAAGAAAGACAGATCTTCTCTGCCTTTCAAAGCTGGATAAAATCCCTCTGCAGATAATATATTAATTAAAGTGAGCAGGAGACACACAAAGTCTAATTGGAGATGCTGATTTGTTTAAATGTTTAATTTCTAGAAAAGCCATGCTTCCAAATGTTTCCCACAGGCACACCTCCATCTCCCTTTCAGTCTCTTTTTGAAGCCCCAGCTGCTATAAATGCAATTAAAAAACTCCAAGGCTTGTTTTGATCTCTGTGCCTCTTACTAATCTATAAACACAAACATACTTCTATATACATTTAAACAGTAAACACACGCACACAACTTTAAACCTATTTGATATGCAACGATACAAAGCACACACAGGAAATTAAAGTTGAGGGGGGGACTGTTGTCGGTATGTAATTAACCATAATTATGTACCTTGCTTTAATTAGGCTAAGTAAAAGGGCCACGTTCTTGCCAAGTAAAACAGCCTTTCACGGCACAAACGCAAACAATGGCTTTAGATAAGTGGAGGGTTAGATTGGTGGACGACCTGATCTCTGTGCAAAGTGGAACCCTATATGAAAAAACGTAACCCATGAAAGTGTGTTTAAAAAAACAGCTCCAAACAGCTTTACATCCAACATATGCACATTAACCCATTTCATGCCACATCCAGCAGCAAACTGTTGTATGCAGAAGTGTGTGTGTGTGTGTGTGTGGCGGTACTGAGAAGTATGGCGTAATGAGAGCTCTCTCTCCTCTCCAGCGAGAGCATCATCTCACTAACCCCACCAGCACTAGACGGCCACACGCTTTGACGGACAGGAACTATTGTTCAGGCAGTCTGGTATCTCTGGGTGACGAGTTGCCGTGGCGCTCTTGTCGCCGTGACACCGATGGACTAAAATGAAGAGAGCTCATCCCTCCTACTCAATTACTGACCCTGACAGCTTGCCATTGTCTGCCTGACTCTATCATTAACGTCACTTATGAACTAGCAAGGCATTTATATATAGAACAGTCTGCTCAGACAGACACTTTCCACAAACCTTTTACACACACTCACACTTTCACACTCTACAATCCATATACACATACTATTCGAAGTGGCCCTTCTGTATCTAGTCATTTCAATACACACAAAAAAGCTAAAGCAAAAAACAAACAAACAAACAAACCTCGCAAACACCTACGCAAATTCGTATTGACAACAGCATGGAAAATAAAAGGACTGTACGCAGGAAAATAAGGCAGTGGCATTCCGGTCTGATATCACACAATGGGAAGAAGCCGAGAGATAAACAGCGGCATTGCAAGTGACTGCAAGAGAATGAAAAGAGATAGAGAGAGAATGAGAGAGGGCCACAGCGAGACAGAGAGAGAGAGTCATTTTAACCAGTGAGATTGAACCAGGGTGAAGGCTGCGGCGGGCCCAGCTATTCCACTGTTTGCATTCATTCCAAAGAACAGACTAAATAAATCCCCACCATCTGTGGGCCAGCACTGAGATTAGAATGTCAAGATAAGCGAGGACATATGGCAGCCATTCATGGAAGCGCCAATGAAACCAGGGCTGCCAACAATCCCCAATGTCACACGCTTTTCTTTCTTTCTCTAACCTACCCACTTCTCCCTCCCTATACTGTCTTTCACTGTCTCTCGCTCTCTTTCTCTCATACACACAGTGTAAACACAGAGTCTATGCTCGGCACTAGGACACACTGAATAAACTCATGTATAACACCGAGCAGCAGAAGAAATTTTCCCTGATTTTAAAGACAAGCTTGACATTAGGGGTTGATTATAAATAATCAAAAATAACTGTAGATGCTGCATTCACAAGGAAAGTTCATTCGCTGATGTTTATTCACCTGTTTAGCAGTGCTGAATCCGGTTGATAAAATTGGCTGTGCTTTGTGTGTTTCACTAGAATTATTGTAAAATTAAGTCATTAGACAAATACCAGGAAAGTAGTTTTGCAGATAAATCATGTTATGCTGTCATTGTTGCATCTATGGAGGAAAATCGGAATGAATGATTGCATGATATTTAATAATTCTTAGTACACACACACACACACACACACTACATATAAATAATAGGACTGTACAATAAGAAAAACTCTGTTTCTCTGTTCCTAATATTTATCTTCACATTGCCATATAAACAACCATTCAAAACCTACAAAGAACAGTCCCACAAGCCCTAAAATACAGCAAAAAGGCAAAACTAGTTTCTGGTTAATTTTTTATCAACAATTCTGACTGTAAGCTCACAATTCAGCCAAGATGTTCTATCAACATTCAAGAACTATCAAAAGAACAAAATGCAACAAAAAGCAAAAACACCTTTTTCAGATTTATATAGATCCTGAAAAAGCATCACTTCTCTATTATTCCCAACTCTAGTCAGATTCTGTTGCTCACCTTCACAGAGACAATATTCTGAACACGGTTCTCCTGAGTATGCACTGACTGACAGCACATTGGAGGTGTGTGTGTGTGTGTGTGTGTGTGTGTGGAGGAGATCCTGCCAGGCCTCATATGAATATTTCACATCTGTATCTGAATATTTTAGGGCTGACATGCACATGTAAACAGAGGCAGGCAAAGTGCCCAAATCCACTCAGGAGAGACTATTAAGCCGTCAGCCTCTTGCTGACAGTCACCATGCGCTGTGGCAACACAGGATTGTCGGAAGACAGTGGGGAATCGCCGGCAGACTGCTAATTTAACTTGTCTTCAGGGGAAAGAAGGCCAGTTCAGTGTTTCACCAGACCTTGCAGGGCAGGGAGACAAGCTAGAGTTACTGGTCAACAGGCATGAGCGAGTTTGTGCCTTTGTCTTTAAATTAAAATTGATGGTAAAGACCAGGTCTGTACAGTACTATAAATTAACTGTTTACACTGTTTAAATGGTGGTTACATAAAGGTGAGGTAATACAATAATTACATTGGTCTTATCCTTAAAGTAAACAATTAGCATATCAACTTTGCTAAATACTGAACATGCTATAGTGCTTTCTAAACATCCCTATATGCAAATTACTACAGTAACTATAGTTCAGTTACAGTACTTGGAAAAGCCCAATTTGTGTAACCACAATTTACCATCTCACTACAGTAACTGTATTTTAACCATGACATTTTAGTAAAACTGTGGTGACCAGTTATCTGTTGTTTGGTGCCGCTAGTGACTCACTTCACAATAAAAGTGAAAGTTAAGATGCAGATAAAAAAAACTTGAAAATCCTGTTACCTTTTGCAAGCTGTCAATCTTCCTTGAAAAATCAAAACTCCCATATCAGAATCACCCTTTATCAGAATAAACAAACAAATTGCATTGAGGACAAATGAAGGAAGAAACAATCTATACACAACCAGACATCTGCTATCAGTATCAATCATACCATCTTCCTCAATCACGCTCAACATTTCATATACTCAATATTTTACATCTTCACAGGACACAGCCCAGACATGAGCAACACACACATACAAACACACTCTCTCAACAAACTCTGAACAAGTCTTGAGCTCCCACTCACTGTCATATCACTGGCTATAGTTACCTGAGTTTATATCAGCTGCACAATTTTACACTGAATTGGTATCATTTCCAAGCCTCCACTTCAGTCTTGCACAGTTATGTCACCATATGCACCCCTTATTTTTCAAGGTGGTAAATATGATGGCATCAATAGCACAAAATGAGGTGTAGATATTTGTGAGCTACAACGTAAAGGTTTTAAATAGATCCTTTACTCATAAACTGATATTTGGTGAAAACAGTCTTACAGTATATTAAAAAATTATTTTAGTAAATGTCCTGCCAGTAATGTATGAATGCACAATATATTGAAATTATTGTAATATCTCAATAATTTGCGATAACTGTTAGTTTATGAGGCAAAGACTGTTGTAATAATGTGTCCTTTCCCAGAGATGTACGTTGATTACATTATTTTGTTACATAATTTTTACCTATATTAATATAGTTTATAAATTGACTTTACAAATTTAAAGCATTATTGTGTTAATATACTGTATATTATTTATCAAGTTATCATATACAGTATTTTCATTAATATTGTGCAGACATACAATAATGAATTAACAAGGTAGATGTATTTCCATTTCAAATATAAAACAAACATCTCACAACAATAATTTAGAATGACTGCAATGCAAAGAACAGTACAGTGATATAACCATGTTATTTCTTGCTTTGAGATTGATCACAGACACAACACACACATGACACCACCTGGCACTAATCTCATCATGACAGCTCGACTGTACACAGAGCAAAAGTGATGGAAACAGATGCCCTGCTAAGTGCCTGATAAAAAGTTAATCATCACATGACAATGCGAGCAGCAGCCTTCAGCAAGACTAGGGTCCTGCCAGCTGCTCCACTACCCAGTAAGAAGTCTCTGGAGCTCGGCCACTCAGCGGGGAGCAAGGCATCAGACATCAACCGAGGTGTGGCTATGCTGTGATCATAAGATCTTGGTTACTGTTGGTAATTTCCATATGTAGTGAGACCTTAAGTGCACTTAAATAACAGGAAACTCTAAATACACTTTCATACAATGTTTTGGCTTACTTCAAACTGTCCTATTTCTCAGCTTTATTATTATTATTATATGTGGGATCCCATTATGTCTGTTTTTAAATATGGTGTAATAAGATGATGTTCTTCCTGGTCTTGTCTGCCCACTTTTCTATTAGGTGTTTTCATTTCTGAGAACTGGAGTGGTGTGCAGATCTCTGAGAGCGTAAGATTCATCTAGAAGCCAGGAGCTCAAGGCTGGCCTTGCAGTTGAGATGCATCTGTGAGGCACTCCATACATGTAAACAACATGCTTACAATAGACTCCCATCTCATTCTCCTGCAGGAGAAGAAGCATAGATACTTGACTCTGAGAGAAAAATAAGCACCCTTTAATTCACAGTCAATGAGTACTAAGGCGAGTGTGGTGGGTAGTCTATGTATGTGTGTGAAAACACAACGCATGCTTTAATTGGTTAAGGTTAGGAGCAAATTAATGCTCTTAATAAATAAACCATCATACTTCCAAAAAACACTTTGTAGGTTAGGAATGTATATAAATTCTAGATTGCATGTAAGTGTAAATACATTTGAGAGAAATGTGGGCTGTGTGTCTGTGTGTATGTTTATTTCAAGGAGGTGTGAGTCCTCCACCCCAGGTCAGTAGGCAAGCAGCCAATAATTTACCCGCCAACATCATATTTCATCCGTCTACCGCCTCCATCCACTGATTATGTCGTCAATACTCTGCGGATGAGAGGAGCTGACAATTGACCAAGCTGGATCAATACAGGCTAATAAGCATTTCACAGAGGAGAGAAAGAAACCGAGCGAAGGATCGTGGGCCAGCTGGAGAGACTAGTTTGATCCAATTCAGTTGTTCTGCATCTCGTGGTGTAAGTGTGATGATTGAGGCTGTTATTGCCGGTTTAATGCTAGGCAATCAAGCTATAGTGGTCTAGATATCAACAAACAACAACAAATTGTCCCTTTTCTTCTGATACCCTCTTCTCTGACTCCGCCTGCCCTTGCGGGAACAATGACTGAACAATTGAGCCAGGAGCTGTGCTTTCAAAAGAAGAGAAGGGAGAATTGATAGCCATGGATGAGGAGAAAAAGCTTTTTTTGTTTAGCATCTTGGCTTTTTTTCTATCATTTGTGTACAAATGTTTTCCCTCACTTTTCTCTTTTCTCCGCATGATACCCTGTGGAGGAACCCGACAGTCCAACTTCTGACATAATAACACAGCCAGATGTCGATAGAATGGTGTGATTTGACTTTGTGTAAATCACCATGTTTTTTTGTGCTGGTGTCATTTTCTTTTGCTCAAATTACCTTTTCCGTTGCCCCATAGATCACACAATTGGAGGTGCTCTATGGATACTGATTGAGGCCTTTTGCTGGCGTCTACACACCAGCATATCTCTACCACTTTTAAAGACAGCACTGTTATTACAGGCTATTGTGCCTTAGGTATAGGGAGAGGCATAAAGGAGGGAGAATATTGACTGCATGAGTGAAAATAGCTGGGTGTTCAGTTTGGGTTTTAGGACAGGAAATGGGTGAAGTTTTCTCAATGGGGCATCATGGGCAGCGGGTCGCATTATTGGAAAGTTGGTTGCTGCTCGAGAGAGGCAAAGGAATAAACCGGTAATGATTTGGCAAAGCGGGGTTGATTGTACAGTTCCATGTTGTTTTCAAACAGCTACAGCAAGATATTGGTGCAAAGGATCGATTTTTGCTCTGAAATATGATTTGGAGACTTTGATGGTAATGTCAGGTTGGTGTCAAGTGGATTTGCAATTGCAAGAACTCTGTGTGATCAGCCTTTTGCAACCCACTGTCCAATCTCAACATTTCCACAAGTTCTTTCAAAGGGGCTGACCGCTGTACTTGCCTGTTAAACAGCCCTCATTTCTGCTTCAGATTCAACTGCTATCACGGACTAACTCTGCCCTCATTTACATTTTTATAGATCTTCAGAAGGGATGGAAGGAGGACGTGACCAATTATCAGCCCCTGCTGCAATGTGACAACATCTTCACCGCCATCATCATCTTCCCTGCAGAATGTCCACCACCCCTTGCTGTCACTGTCAGGCAATGTGATGGACATGCAACGCTAAAGAGGTACAAACTGAGGTTATGCAGTGGACCGAACAGTCCAGTGCAGTGGCTTAGACTTTGTAAAAAGGTAGTGGAGCAGAACTCTGAAATATGTTTGAAGCTCAATGAGGTCATTTATCTTTACTTCATAAAGAAATGTCTAGGGGGCGTGGTCAACAATGTCAAGATAGAAAATTAACATTTAAAGTCCTCCCTTCTTGGTAATATCAGCAATGTTGCAAAGCTTTAAACTCCCAAGACTCCAATTCTAAACATATTACCAAAGGGAGCTGTCATGTCTATACAAATTAAACTTATTCATCATAATTAGAACTATCTAGTCAAGTCTTTGTGTGTAAGCACTAGCTTGTGTGTAAGCACTAGCTTGTGTGTAAGCACTAGCTTCTAGGTAAATTAACTGTAAACGTCAAACGAGACCATCAACTTATTTTAAACAAAAATATTAAAGAATGCACAGATTTACTGACACTTTAAAGCAACAGAGTATACAATCTGTGAACTTTATTTATACTGTATTTATCTTACCATGCATGATAAAACCACAGTTCTAATCTCCAATAATATTTAGCAAGGAAGCAGGGAGAGTAATTCATAGCTCTGTGGAAGCCGCCGCCCACTCTCCATGAAAGGAATGATTGACATGCAGCTCCTCAGCTTCACAACAGCAGGGCTGCTGACACAGCGATGCTTTCCATTAAACTCAGCTCTGTTATCAAGAAAAAGTAATTTACCTAACATCCACACTGCCACCCTACAGTCTGTCAAAAGACCTGATGTGACTGAAAAAGCAGAGCTAAAGGAAGCAGAGCACAAAGGAGAGAGAGTGAGTGAAAGAGAATAAGACACACAGACAGTTGAATAAGACATCCTCTCTTCACCAGAGACAATAAAGAATGATTATGGACTATTACATCTAAAAACATAACCTTTTGACCTAAACTGACCAGACGTGCAGACCAAGCAAATTGCTTAAAAAAACATGCTAAACATAGCCTGAAAAAGATTTTTTAAAAATGAACAGAGAACACAACTTGATTCCAATGGTGAGGCCACATTGACAATTAAGAATTTAAACCTGGATTTAAACTGAAAGTTTTTAGATTTATTAAAACAAAACAACCTTATGATGCAAAATGAAAACAAATATTAAGTTTCTGCACTGTTTTTAAGGTAATCTGTAAAATTAATCTTTTTGAAAAAGGGGAAAATTGTAAACACTTTAATAAATTGGTCTTAGAATTTTGAAGCCTACTTAGGCCTATACAAAATAATGTCCACTATTGACAAACACAAAGACAAACAAACACACACACACACACTTCCAAAGATATAGATCCTGTCCTTCACTTTAATCTCAGGGGGAATTCCTCACACATGGTGGATATTAAAAACAAACAAACAAGAATTTACTTCCTGCCTCAATTACAGTGTACCTGATAGCATCTAACCTTTCACCTTGCTTGTCACCCACCAATCACACACTCACTCACTTCCCTCCTGACATGAGCACCACCCTCTGCATATCCTCTGTAATAACACAGTGACATAAGGAAGACTGTGGCTGTCTTGGTTTATATTCTAAGATTGACCTGGGTCATGAGTACTAACTGACAGGCTCAGGACTGTTCTGTGACATCACCCTTGTGGATGGCGTCATTATTATGAAGATTACTTTAAAGGGTGCTAGTAAATTTTCCTAACCAGAGACAAAACAGTCTGGCTGCTGATTCTGCTGTGTCTTACATTATAAACACTATCTGCCTCCTTCAAGGTCATAAGCATTTTCAGCTATCCATGACATCATATTCACACATCATATTCACTCTGTGATGTCATAAGCAGTCTCTCATTTTGTCTTGTTATATGCAAACTGTTGTAAATATCATATGCATTCTCTATGGAAAAAAAATCTGTCAAATGTGGATGTATTACTTGCATTTAATTACCTATCTGTGTCAAATGTTAGTCTATGAACTGAGAAGAAACCTGAAGTAAACATTACTGCAATTAGTTTGTGTAAATGAAAGGCAACATGATACTTATATGCTATTAGGCGCTATTGAATGATTCAATGCTATTCAAAGCGTGGAAGTATATAGGTTGTTCGACACTTGTGTGCTTTCACAACATAAAGAAAGATGAGAAAGAGAAAAGTTAATTGACTGCTGTGCTTTTAAGATACAGCACATCTTGTCTCTCTTTCAGTAAATGCACAGAAAAAGCACTGGCACTGAATCTCTGTAAACACGTTATTTATATTATTTAAGTTACAAGCAGCGCTATCAGACACAAAACATGCAGGAATGTTTACACTGATTGCTGTGACAACACAATTGCAAACATGCTCAGGTCCAGTCACTCAAAAAGGAAATAAAAAACAAGAGTTTTGGGCTTTTGTACCGGCCAGATCAGATCAGGTTAGGTTGAGTCACATCACATTTTAAGCCTCATCCCAATATCTTTGCATATATTTAGCTTGGAGCCAAATGACTACAACATTTTAGCACCATTACCACAACAATTACAACCAAACAATATGCATAAAATCATTTCATCAACATACTAAGAAAAAGTGACACAATTTCAGCTGTCATCATAATAAATCATCTAATTCCCTCTCGCAGCAGAAGAGCTGACAGAGACTAAAATGGATGTTTAATTGGGCTTAATTTATCTCATTATGGTGTCATGTCTGTCACTCAGGAGCTATAGTGGAGGTGAGGGGTCAGGAAGAGAGTGTGTCAGCTGGCGTTTTTAACACAGAACAGCCCTTTAAAAGACAGCCTGACTATCACAATCCCTGACACCTGCTGTCCAAGACCTTGAGATGGCCTGTATTATCACTTCAAATGCATTCTCACAGTCACTCTATTACTTTCCCACAAACATAGCACATAAACAAAACACTTAAACAAAATTACGGTATGTTCTCTGACATGCACGTTCATTAAAAAAACAACAATACTACTATGCAACATCACTATTAAGTTTACTAATCTAACTATGTACTTGAACTGTTTTACACAGTTAGTTATAAACAATATAACCTAACCTTAACCCTCACTAATCCTAAGAGAAAACTTTCTGCATTTTTACAATTAAAAAAAAATGTTTACAAATAATGACATCCCCAAAAACAGATTTTGCTCAGAATTGCCAGGTTTTGCTAACTTTTGGCTCTAAATTTGTCTCTAAAATCACACACAACACTTAAGGACATTTCTCTTTCTCTAAACATTGGGTTTTGGCACAATCACAGCCCTAACTAAGATTAAACATGACAAGAATGATTGTATAAACTGCAAATGTAAGTTTATAAGAAATACTTTATTTATAGTTTTCATATAGTAATTGTCCAGTACGTTCTTTTTTTAAAAAGCACTTTTCAACTAACTAACTACTACTACTGCACTGAACTGTAAATACCATCCACAAGCCCCTTACATACCTGTGGTCCAGCAGACATCACATTTAAATCATTATGTGTTGCAACATTAATGTCTTTTCAAATGCAATGGCTTTCAATGCAATGGTGTAAATCTACTTTACACATTTCAGTTTGTATTGCCGCTGTATGATCAAACTGCTACATAATTATGACATAATAAAATCATAATTGCTAAATTATATTACTTAATATTGGTACAGTCTCTTAGGCCTGTTTTTAATGAAAGTAATGCACAGGACTCCTGTGACCACTTGATGCCCAAAACAAATATATCACTTCCATCATATCCTGAGAGCAATGTTTTTCTGCTTTTCTCATCCCTCCTTCCATATCCCTCTCTCTCTCTCTCATCATTCACCCTCTTGTTGAACCGCTCTTGGGTGCTGGGTTGGTTTTATAGCAGTCATGGTTGAAAAGCTTTTATATACTGAGGGAGATAGCACTAAGGTACAGTCATCTGGGGTTCAGGAGAGTGAGTGAGACGAGATGTCCATCAACAAGAACCCTAAGCTGACACACACATACACGCTCTTGCTTAGTCCTTTCCATGCAAACCATGAGAGCATCCATAAATTAGCTGCAAAACATTTCGAAAGGTCTCTGTAAATGAAGCACAGCCACAGTGAGCTGTCAGTGTCTTGAGGATTAAAAGACACTGAGCAACTCAGGTCAAACACTCCAATGGCTTTGTGTGTGTGTGGCCTCAATGTAAGTCTCATAACAACCACCAGAAACCACTTACTGACTATAAATAGACAAAGAGACTAATTATGTTTTAGAATGTAATTCATAAGCAATGCAGTCTACGTAAAGCCGCCATATTGAACTTGTCCTTCATATTTATAACACGGATACTTTGATATATGTAGTGTTATCACATCTTTTGAAGTGCTGAAATTCACCTTTTCTATCATGAAATAACATGTCCTGGAACAGGAGCACTAGGGGTATATTTGTTTGTGTGCATGTGTATGTGTGTGTGTATAAAACAGGAGGACTGATGAGTATGTGTGAAAGGGAGCCACAATTATTAGTGCTCTGAGGTTAGCCTTTAATAACACACAGGGATGTAAACACATCATTAACACAATAATGAGAGGAGTGCGTTTCAGTAGAAGGACGTGGGGAGGGAGGGAGAGAACCGGAGTAGATGGGCAGGAGGGTATGGGGCCTCTGGAGGGTAAAGAGATAGTTTGGGGGTTTTGCACCTCACCTTTCACCACAGTTAGAGAGTCATTAGAACCACAGAGAGGGCGTGTGGAGCACAACCCGGTGACACACCATGAGGCTGGTGAAGCGCATGGCTAATGCAGAATGTGGGAGTAACTTTATACACACACACACACACATCTGCACATCATGCAATGCCCCTAGCGGGCACACAGAAAAAACACACAATTTAACCCACAATTGTGGGCAGATTCTGGGTATGTGTGGCACAGATAGAAGCCTGTTGAAAACTCCATTGTAATGTGTATGTGGCTCATTGAACAAAAAAAGACTGTACACAGTTGAAGAAAAATATATTTGCCCCTTGGACACCTTTGTAACCCTTTTTGTTCCTGTGCTAAAAGGAAGGCTAACCAGCACTGGTCAATTATTGCCAAATGAATAGAAGCGGGGTTGTTTCAAATAGATGTGGGTCCAAGAGGCCGACTCAGGCTCTGGCAGAGGGCATTTGGAGAATGGTTGGGGTCCCTTGCCTTGCTCATGCTCATTTTATTCAGAGAAAGCACCATTTGGAAGCTTCCAGAAGAGAAGTCCATACAAACGTAGGAGCCTTCAGCTGTCAAAGCAGACCAATCAGAGCTGCAGATGGAGGTTGTGATGCAGGGCTTGTCTGGGTCACAATCAGTCATAGAATTCCCTGAAAACATTTCAGCTCTCTATTGTAGACACTGAAATAGGCTGACAGAAGGCAGCAACAGCGCTGGACACTCATATTCCACCTGTGGACATCACAAATTAACATCACTGTGTGACATCTCATGCTGTATCTTGCCTCCATTACTCTGTGTGCACTTGAATTGATTAGTTACCTTTGTAAGAGCAGTTACCTAAGACTTAGTCACCCTTCAACTTTAATTTTCTTTATCAGTGTAACATGAAGTTCAATCACATGACTAATGGCTGGTCCAAGGAGAAGAACATAAGAGACTGAACCCCAATTATGAGCCAAAAGCTTTGCAAAGGCTTTCATTTTTGATTTTCTTTCAACACTTCATCACATAATTCCAATGTTCTCCTTTTCACCTTAACAAAGCCAAACACTGATGTCACTGACTGCATTACTACATAACCTGCAACAAACAAACACATTATTATAAGGTTTGTTTACAAGCGTTACAAAAAACATGTTACATCAGCTTTAATCTGCAGATGTAGAAAAATTGGGTTAAGAGGTTTCCAATGGAATAAGGTTTAAATCTGGTGAATACACCCAAAACTTGTTGTTAGACTGTGCAAACCAATAACATTCCAATTCAGGCTATGATATCAACACATGACATAAAATTACTTTTGATGTCATCATCATGAGCTGGTAATGGTGATGTTATGATCAGATATATAGGACGATTCTCAGAACTTCTCACAGCTGTGCCATGACTCATAATCTTGTTTGGGGTGACATAAGATGGGTGAGATGCTGAGGTCAATGTGTTATGGTGTCTATTGTCTGGCATTGGAAGAGAAGACAATGCTCTCCTTTGAGCTGGAAAATATATCCAGACAGTGGAAGGTCACTTGAGGAGGGGGACAGAAGGATCGTCAACATCTCTGTAACAATGAGGGTGTGTGACACAGGATGCACTCAGTGGATAGACAGGAAGTGTCCTTGACAATTGTGTAAGTATTCAGCACTGAGTGAAAATGGCAAAACACATTCTGCCTGGCAGATAAACACAGCAAACCAAGGGGGGTGGATTTTGTATGTTTCAAAGGTGAGACTATGAAGGCGAGATATGAATACCAAACATTCTGTACGGAGTGGGAATCTTAGTTCTTTTATGTAGAATTGTGTTGGAAAGTGCACATCATTTTTTGAAAGATGAAATATAAAGGTGAGATATGTCATTTTTTACATTTGTGCTACTGTGTTTTGTGTCAGATTGTGTACCACAAATTCCAGGCCTTAAATAATGAATGTGTGTACCAAGGTTCCTCTGGAAATACATTTACGTTATTTTAACAAAACGACAATATGAATGAAACAAAACAAGTGAATTTGTTTACAAAATGTGTTACTTTTCATTTACTTTAAGTTTTGAAAGTCAATGTCCTCTGTGCTCCATTTATACAAGGACATTTTCTGAAAATGCATCGGTTCCAATTGTGAGAGAATAAAAGCAATTTACACAATGCTTTATATATTTCAGTATTTATGTAATTCACTTGAACTGTTTGGATGCAGTGGGTTTCCTGTCAGTCACCTACATGTACAAAGAGCAATTTATTGTATAAAACACTCAAATTTTCTATATTGTATCCACAGTCAAAACTCATCAGGTGATTTTAACCCCCCTCCTGTGCAATTATCACTGAAAAGTGTTGGACGTAATTTGGGTGGATTAGGAGATTAGCTGCTTATTGTGGTTTTACCCATGGGCCTTGTCTGATGTAACCCTCTGATGAAATGCTTTGTCTGCAGAGACTGTCAGCTATTGTTACACCTCTGTCAGGGTCATTTTGGGAGAAGTTAGCAGGGGGGCTTTCATTTTTGCAAAGCATATTTTCCTCACTGTTACATTATTTCATTAATTTGTCTCTGCCAATGCACATTTACACCCCCACTTCAAACAACTGAATTGTCCAATCAGGAGACAGGAAGGAATATGAGGGTTTTCAGTCACAAACACTTGTATCACACATACAATAAGACAAGCAGACATTTGCTATAACATATTTAACAGTGTAAAGCATCTTTTTCCACCCCAAATATCAAATTTAAGATTGTCTACTGTAACATTTATATTCGTCAAAATCCATTAAACAATCACAATAGTTCACAATAACAGACAATGAAAATGTAATGCTTTATGCAATTAATTTAATAATCAATAATAATTACAATAAAAATACACAACATACTGCACCTTTATTTCCTAAACATGCCACAGTTCCTAAGCATGTGAATGTCAAATGTTACATTGTTTTGGTCGATATTGCAATTGTGTTTTTAGTATATTTATTTTAAAAATTATGTAACCTAACTAACTAACTAACCCATGAATGAACCGTAACTGCATTATGAAATCAAGACCAATTGTCAGATTTAATGATGCATTGCATCAAATTGTTGCCAGAGCAAATATATACACAGCCAACCATCTACTGACGCGAGATACAGGAAGCATTTTTACACTGTAAAAAAAAGAAACCCAAAACAGAAAAACAAGAGAGATGTACACTTGATGGATAGCTTAATTGGCCAAATAATAGGCCCTGAAAAGGTACGTACTGCATTCAACCACTTTTTTAATGTCAGCCTCAAAAGTCAAATCCACAATTTTCATGAAGAACTAAAATGACTCCTGCATGATTGAGAAATATAATCCGTTCTCAAAATTTTCTTGTGGTTGTACATTAGCCCTAGCGCATTGGTCACTACCACACACAAACAAACACACACACACACACACACACACCCCTGTTATTAGTAAACCTCCTGACTTTCTTAACCTGTTGTTGTCCCAGCATCCCACCTATTGAAGTGCTACACTACAGAAGTCAGTCCTCCCTGTTCACAGCATACTGGGAGGGGAAGCACCTGTGTGCTGAATGCTGGGTAACCCAGATAATGGGCCTAACCAGGAGAGGCAACGTCTGGTCAAATATTAACCCCCCACTGAGGAACGTCTGTCTGGACACACCTAGCATCAGACAGCTAAATACTCACTAGACTCACTATGCAAAAGACGAGTATGAGGTTTCTGTGTCTGTGACGGTTGTGGGGGGAGAGAACTTTTCTTTTGTTTACTAAACTCTTGTTTTTATGAAAGTACGAGAGAAAAAAACTGTAATGATGTTTATTTCATAAATAAGTTGTGCTATTGATTCAGGTCATTGCAAAATCATTTCACAATAATTCATTTTGGTTCACCATAATTTATTTCACAGTCTGAATGATTCCTTCACAGTCTGAATAGGCTGAGGAAAATCAACCATGCATAATGGCTTGAAGCATAGCCTACAAGTTACAGTAAGAGTTTTTATTATTAGTAGTATAATTTCCATATATTGTAATCTATAAAGGACGAAATTTGCTGTTGGGGTGTGTGTAAATGATTACATTATCAACTACCACTTTTAAAAAAAGCATTTCTTCATTATTAACCTCACAACAGGAAATGCATAAACATGATCTCTGAAAGACTAAAACACTACATACAGTTTTTAAATGCAGGAGCTAGCAAAAGACACTCGGATAACCCTGAATTCTATTGAACATGCAGTCCTCTCAATGCAATAACACAAACACATTTGTGTTCATTCAGTTGTTATCTAATTGACTGTACTTAGTACTAACAAAGACAGCAGCTGGTGTGGGCTGGTGCACTGGGCAGGTGTCTAACACTCAGGTTCACTCACACACATTATTGGGACGCCAGGCAAGGTGAGGCATTAGATTAATAACATACCTTTTAAATCCTATAACAACTCTGTTACCAACCAAATTTCAAAATGTTACAAAAAAATGTTACAAAATGTTACTCTAGTCATGAGACTATGATTCCTATGATTATACACAGATTATGTGTATATAGCCACACAGTTGTGTGTAACAATGGGTCTGTTGATTTGTATACTGCTGAATGGGTCTGTTGACTTATATGGGTATACTATACAATGTTTGTTGCATGAGGTCACATTTGCATGGTGGCCTTGTGGGAGGCTGAAGTGTGCGAGTTGTATTTGCTGGGGAGTGGATGAGGGTGGATAAGACTGCAAGTGTGTGTTTGTCAATGTTTTCGATGATGTGTAGGATCTGATACAATTGAAAAATGTTACCGATTCCTCCCACTTGATTAACTGTGGGCCCACTGGTGTTTATGTCACAACACTCTGCATAATTCACTGCTAGGAGACAGGATTTGTATACACCAGCTATACATTGAAAATGATAGACGACAAGCATGTATAAGACACAAGGCCATGTCGCTATTACACAGTTTGTATAGGATCATTGGTCTCAAAAGCCTCATTTACACTCATTCAGGTCAATAAGAATACATAAGGAAATGTATGTATTTAGCAGAAACTTGTACCCAATAAAAACACCATAAATATATAGTTAAACAGGCCAGTACACTATAAAAAAACATCAAACCAATTTCAAAATTGAAACTAGTGTGCAAAAACTAGTCTGCAACAACAGCCACAAGTAATGCTACTCTTTTAACATTTGAATAGAGTGTGTTCACACAGCCATGGTGTTT